>JAEKIV010000163.1:0-56177 GCA_016801325.1 Hypholoma fasciculare | reverse complement strand
TTTATCAAAGTTCCTCAGCTTTTCCTCTCAGCATAGCTTGGAAAAGTCGAGGACCCGTGCGAAGCACGGGTCAGAGGCTCGTGGACTATTAATAGACCTTCCCGACTGTAAGACTGGCCGAAGTTTAAACTACGACAGATACCCACCTTCCCCACCTTCTCTCTGCCAAAGCACCTTCAGCCTCTCCGCCTTCCTCAATCCATCTTCACAGGGGTGAGATCAACGACCCCCCGCGCGTGCCGCTGCGCAATGCGCCTCCAAGTCATGACGAACTCCGACACAAGGTCCGAAGAGAAGTCCGCGCTGGAGGGCAGGAAGAGGCTGCTCATTCGCTTGTGAGAAGGCTAGGGAGCGAAATCGCTGAGGAGTATTGAGAATGCGTGCGCGGGGAAGACCTCGCCCGTGCTTGAACCCGGCGCGTGCTTTCCACTACTATATATGGCATATGCCGCCGGAACATAAAGAATGGGAAAAGGGCAATATCTCGCCCTAACTTAACATATCAGTAAGCGCCTTTCAAAAGCTCGCAAGAAGCTAGATGTTAATGAGCACTTGGAATACCCATAATGCATAAGATAATGTAAAAAATAATTCAAGTCGATGGGAGGCGCCGCGATGGTCTGTGCGTGGACGCGCGCTGACGGCATTCCTATTTTACACGCGTGCTCGTCGTTGATGTTGTTTCTTTTTACCTTTCATGAGCCCGGAATGACGTTTCTGCTGCCCGTCCCTCGTCCTTATGTGTAATCTAGGGGTCCCGGCTTTCGAATACAAGGTATGTTCCTATGCGCATGCCTACTCCAGCCATGCCAATTCTCACCCTCGCTGTCGCAGAATCGGACGTTTGTCCATTGCCATCGATCGCTATCAGCACTCTCGTGTCCTGTCTCCTGTGGGTGCCAGTGCTCGAGGTGCGTCCTTGTTGTTGTTCTATCATCCCATTTTATACAGCCCGCCCCATCTCGCTGTTGTAGGATCGGCTGGTCGCCCATTATCGATTTATCGGTTACCATCGGTCGCTATCCCGACTCTCAAGTTCAGCGGATTTCGCTCTTAAAGGTGCGCCCATTCCTTCAGAATGTCTCTGACACCCCCCATCTCCATCCCGTCATCCCCGCCGCTGGCCCTACGTCTTGTTCACACTGCCATCAGTACAAGGAACATCAGCGCCGCTACACGTGCCCTTTACCAATGGTAGACATGTGTACACGTTGATTAGGGAATATATGCCGATGGCGGTGTGTCGAACCGTACGCAACGATGAATTCACGAACCTTCTGTCCTTCTTTTCCCCATGCTACCCTACCCACATATCACCTTCAAGTTCATCTGCTTCTAGCGAACGACTGCACTGATGAGTTTCTAGGTGTGCGCAATATGCTCCCTGCACACCTGCCACTCCGGCGCTCCCTCGTATCCCTTCCTACGTGCTCTGTCATGGATTTGGTGCGTTGTTGTCTTATTCCCTCGTTCTCTGTCTCTTCGCGCACTCACACCACCCGTACGACATAGCGCAGTGGCATACGTATCTCTCGCCAGACCAATGGCGCTCCCAATCACGCCGCCGCCGCCTGTCTTATTTCGACCTTTCAACATACATGTCGTGCATTGATAGTACGTATACTCTACCATCGCGTGCTAGCCTTAGCGCCCCGTTTTTTCTTCTTTTGCATCTTCAGCTCGGTTCCTTCATCCTTTGGGGCGACAGCTGACACGCTCTCCTCCATATAGATACCCGACCCCGCCGCCGCCCTCCATAACGAATCCGTCTGACCGGCGGTGTTGCTCTTTGCTTCGACGAACGCGTGCGTGCGTGCTCGTCTGCGCTTCACACCTGGTCCTCAGCCTCGGCCCACAACGTCCGCGTAATTCCCGTCCTCAAATCGAAGATCGAAGACTCAATAAATGGTGCGTCTTCCTCTCTGCGCACCGGGGCGCCGGCTCTCCGCACCGACACGCCCTGGTATGTCATCGGCCTCCATGCGCGCGTACGGCGCATATACCTACGCCCACAAGTGTTCCTCACGTGCCCGCATATACCACCCACTCCTCTGACTCCTATCGCCTACCACCGTGTGCGCAGCCCATCGCGATCGCGGCGCTTCTAGTGGGCTGAATTTTCCCGCGTCGATCTTCCAGTTCGCTGCACAGGACAGATCGCCGCGGGTATTCGTTTAAAATCCCAAAAGATCGCGGCGCATAGCGGCTGGCACGCTCGGAGCGCGTATCGTCGTCTCTCCGCTAGTTACGCATCGTTTTGGTCTGCTTAGTTTGAGCACAAGTGGGGACGAAGTTTGTGGATTGCACTGCGTTTTATGGAGGTAAACTCTATATTCTCCTTCTCCCTGGGCCAGTTGTAACGCGCGGGCTAATATATCCCCCTCGTAGATGTCACCTCCACACCCCGCGCGACGCGTCTTTCTCTGTACAAGGGCATGCATCTATCCAGAATGGCTGGGCTCGTAAAACGGCGCGACGATGAACCCCCCGGAGCATATGAGTGTCTTGAGAATGTGCTGGCCCGCACAGATGGCCATTTCTCTGTGCGTAGTGCGCGTTTTCGACGCGTTTGGGCAAGCCATTGTGTCCTTGTCGGTGTCCTTGCGTATCACCACAATAAAGAGATAGCTTAACGCCCGACTTCCTATTCAACTTTCGTCCCCAGCTGCGTCCCTACTTTCTAAAAATTTGCTCAATCTACTCATCGCAACCCGTCTCTAACCTCGTCGCAGAACGCGCTTCGCACTGTTCTCAGCTTGAAAACGCAGTATATGGTGCGTCTGAGACTCTGCGCGTACGCCCCGTGGCGCTGGCCTGACATGTCGTCGACATCCTCAGGCGTACGGTGTATACCGACGCCTTGCGCGCGTCCACAAGCGTTCCGTGCATACACGCAGGCCTCCCACTCCTATTGGCCACCACCGTACGGGTGTATCGCATCCTACCTCGCCGCTTCTGGTGATTCAGAATTTTCCCGGGCAGATCTTCCAGCTCGCTACCCAGGACATGTCCAGCGAGACAGGTCGCGCGGGCATAGGCGAGCCCTCATAAACTAGCGGCGCGCTGCGGCTGGTACATTCATATCGCGGCCTCTCAGCTATCCTATTATGTATTAATTCGGTCGTAATTCACCTTGAGCACGCAGGAGGGCATCCTTGTTTACCGCTTCCGCTTCCGCTTCTTGGGGATCTCTGCGCTGCGTGAGTTCTCGGTGGGTCCTGTTCTACCTGTCGCGGAGGTGCGATCCCATTCTACTCGACAACGGATAACGGGGTTCTCCGGTACGTCGTCTGCTTTTCTTTTGAGCTATCGGACTGCTTTCGATTTCAGTCTAGTTATTCCAAGCAGGAGAACGCGGTGCGATTCGCTGCGGCGTGGACTGCGCATTGTATTACACAGGCGGATAGACAGGTTGTACGCTCTCTCCTTACTACCTTCCTTCCCGTCCGCGCATTCAGCGTCGCTATCGACTTTCGCCGCACTATTTTTGTACGTATGATATATCTTCAATGTACGTGAAATATACTTATCGTACCCTGATCACAGACTCAACTTACCTCCGCATGCGCGCTGATGCATGCGTTCTACACTACATACCACTGTAGTAGCGGCTGTGATACCGCGCCGCAGCAATATGTCAGTCAATGGGCGGCCACTGTAGGCGCATCACAGAAATTATATTCGAAATATCATTGCCGCACAGATACGTACTCTACACTACAAGTCAATACGGTTCTCCGGACAATCACTACCACATGAATACTCAAATACGCCCTCTATGTCTGCGGATTTGCACATCAATGTCACGTCCGTCAAACCCTTGACCTCTGTAAAACTGTCCAGATCGGATGGGTTTTCCAGAGGCAAATGCACCGAGATGTCCAGGATAGAAATGGGGGGTCCGCATCGCAATCTTGGCATAGCGTAGTTCAGAGCCACTATGGATACATCCTCGGTGGGGACGTCGTAGTTCTTGGAAATAGCAAATTCGACGAAATTGAGGTGGGAGAAAATTACTTCTGTCTTCTCCGGTCTTGTGGTGACCACGTCCAACCAAGCTTGGATGTCGGACAGACTATCCCGTAATGTCTTATCTATGGAGAGGGTGTCGAACGATGAGAAATAGCTAAAAAAAGGCCCCTAATTCGGGTTCACTGTACCCTTAGCTCGGAGATGGACCTTTGTGATGTTCCAAAGATCCCATTGGGCTATTTGATTCGTTAACATGCGAAACTGGCTTGAATCATAATCGCCATGCTGAGGAATGGATATGGCGAGCAGACAGTCAACCGGTACTGCAGTTTCTCGTGCCAAAGAGACACCAGTCACATGAGAACCAGAGTAATTGAGGTAGATGATATCGAGTCTGTGTGACTGTAAATGGGGCTCGACGTTGTCGACACATGAATTGACCACAGAACAAAGTTCTTGTCTAATGTCTTCGCTTTCTCCATAGTTGCTGATGTAGGAGATCTGAATGGAAATCACGCATTCCAAGGGAACCTTTACGTGATCAAGTAGTAGAGCGCCTGAATCAAGAGGGTAAGGATTGCTGTCGTAGTGCAGGAGCTTTAGGTGTGGAAGAGATACAATGGGAAGAGTGGATAAATTTTCTGTGTAGACGTCGCCGATCCTTAGTTCTTGAAGGTTATACGTGGCTGAGAGCACTGCAAGAGCATTGGCACTGCCGTAGCTGTGATCGAGTTCTATATAATGGAGATAACCTATCCACGACGCCTGCTCAGGATCAATAACATGTTCCCTAAGACAGAATCTGCGAAGCATAGGTGCCTGGTTGGAAAAGAGGGGCATGGGAGATTCATCATCGAAACTGTCGACGCTCTCTGGTTTCTCTGGAAGCTCCCCTTCAAATTCTTCCAGCAGTGGTGCTGGAAAGCTCAATGTCGAGCGACTGAGAATGAAATAGGAACACACGCCATGTATAACCAGCTTTTGAATCCGTTTCCAATTCTTGCATACCACGCTGAAGAAGAACTTCTCGAAGGATCTAATCCTGCTGACGGATTTTAGGGGCGGATCCCTAAATATTCCTGATGAGTTCGCCCTAATCCATAGCGGTGCTGTTCCACTGCGCCGAATAACCTCATCCCCAAATTTGTGGTCTGGTTCACAGTAGATTGTGTCCATGTCTACAAGTCTTGCCCAGAGGAATGACGTGCCAAGCATTAAGCTGCGCCATTGGTGGCAAACCTGGGATGTAGTTCGTGTTCTATTGAGGGCCTGACCATCGGAAAACAAATCGGCGTTGATTGTAAATATGTACAGCAAGATGTCGTCATTGATCTTGCAGAAAGGAGATGGTGGACTGACTGACATCCTCGAAAAGTCTTCCAGTTCGATGGTTGATGATTGACCAAGCTCAAGTCGTGGTTTAGTCGTGTCAACCACAGACCTCATGGAAAACACTCACACGGTCTGGACTTGGATTGAACCGTACTTATCGGACCGCGCATCTGTGGCGTGATTATGTACGGGGCTGGCACAGATCCGGTAAGTAATGTTCGTGTGGCATGGTGCAACATTTCTCTGCATAAGTTTATAAAGTTTATAATATGCAACTTTTAAATAAGATAGGCCATACCATTGAAGGCGCGCTCTCTTGAAAGAGCATGAGTGAAAGATTCGCCTGCCTCGCGCTGCCATCGCTCCTCGGTGAATGCCGAGATAGATGTACAACTCCCACGGCCCGTGCCGCGTTGGTGCCGCGGCAATGTATTCACGCTTACTTTCGGGAGTCCCAAAGTATGCGTGATTTGTGCATGATATTCTAATTTCTGTCTCGAATATCCTGTTAACGTCTTCAAATTTACATCTTCCTAGATAAAAAGAAAGGAGGGGTATAGCCGTTCTATACGCTCAACAGATAAAGCTCACAAGCAGGAATTAAAAGTATGAATATGTAGAGGATAGTAACAACAGAAAACATAAACGCAGGCGGCATAGGAATCACGTAGCCAGTACCTCAGCAAAGGATTATAACGCGTAAAATTAATGGAGAACATGCTCATGAATGAACCATTTTCTCCACTGTTTGGGGAACACCTTTTATATGCCTCTTACTTCAAGCCGTGATTTGTTAAGGTTAGAACAGTGAGCAAGAGTTTGTTAAGAAGAATCCTTCCTGCTCAGTGGCAGACCCCACGTGATTGCGTTGGTTACGTTGTTTATTTACACATTTTTTAGATGTCCATACGCTTTCAAAGTCTCAAGCCACCGAATTCAACCTTATTCCAACCTCTCGACGCCCAAAATCCCCAGAAAAAACTCACCCCCGCCAGATGTCAAGCAATTTGTGCACCGCCCCTATCCACAGCGTTAGCGAAGACCTGCTATGCCATATATTTACGCTCAACGCAGACATGTTCGTCGACGAAGGTGCGCTGGCCACTACGCGTGCCACCTCTCAAGTCTGCCGTAGCTGGAGAAATCTCATGCTGAGTACGCCACTTTTATGGTCAAGACTCATCGACCTCGATTGCATATCGCGACCGCATCAGCACGAATGGCGCGCTGAGCTGCTGAGAAGAAGCTGCACGGCCCCACTATGGATAAGATCAGAGAAAATATTCCTGATCTCACTACCACTACACCTGCCAGATCTCAACCACTCAAATTACCCACTACAATGTCTTTTAGGCCTCATCAACGTTCATTGGAATCGGATCCAGAAGCTCGTCGCGCCGCGTATTGGTGGCTATGGCGTGGATCCTTCTTGCTGGGCCCCTCTACTCACGCCAGCACCATGTCTCCAGACATTCGACGTGTCATTTTTTTGGACGATGCACCCTCCAGATGCTCAAAAGTTCGAGTGCGCGCCGCTATTCGACGGCCATGCTCCCGCACTGCGTACGTTCAACCCGCGTACGTATCAGCTCAATCTCAATGCACCGTGGGTAGCCAATCTTCATTGTCTGGTGCTCGACGGTGCATTTAAGGTCTATGATGCTTTGTGCATTCTTTCAGAAGCGAGCGCCCTCCAATCTCTCAAAATAGACGACCTTGAAGATGAAGACGACCCTTTACCCTTGCCACACGTCACCCTTCCTCAACTCCAGTCTGTAGAACTTAACGGAAGCCCCCGTCTTGGCGGAATGCTCCTCGACAATTTAAGCGTTCCTTCCACTTGCTCTCTGAAGTTTTTTGGGTATACCGGCTTTATCTCAGAAGCAACTGTCAAGGAGGAAGAAATTGTCCCCCTTTCCGGGACCTTGTCCCAGTATGCGCGTCGCTATTTCACCGCACATCCACCCCGTTCAATATCATTTGAATATCTTTGGCACCAATCACTTGACTTGGCTGACCAAACAGCCCCGGACGATTCATTTTTTGCTGTCTCTATCCTGGTTGGCTGCGACGCGCCCGAGAGCCTTTTTGAACTGATCATGGCGCATTTATGTATACCGGCGTTCTCTACCGTAACAGGACTCTCGCTCCGCATGCCAAACGACGCCCAAACCCCTACCACCCCATTTGTTCCCTTCTTTGCCTCCCTTTCGCACGTCGACAAAATTCGCACAGACGTTCGGTCTCTTGGATATCTGAACAGAATACAAGAGAGCCTTCGAATTGCGGATGGCGTCAAAATTTTGTTTCCCGAGCTCAAGGTGCTTAAGCTGGACGTAAATGTAACTGAGCTATTCCACGATGCCTACACGACAACTGCCGCGTTTATCAAGTCGCGGAGTCGCCTTGGTCATCCAATCAGTGTTCTTGATCTCACGGCTGACACGCGTAACATCTCCGATGCACCCAATCTAGATTTATTTGAGGAGATTATAGGCTTGCAAGTGCGGTGGTTAGAGGTTGTGGACGATTTTTACACCGTTTTCCAATATGTTTGCGGAAGTGACCACCCAGAGATACCTGTTTACAGTGCATAATGTGCAAGTACAAAATTTGTTTCATAGCTACATCCTACTCTTACTCTTGAATAATAACGTTTGAAATTATAACCTTCTGTTTCCTGAATGGCCTCACTGCGCCTGTCTTCTCGCTTTTGCATCGCACGCCCACCATGTTCCTTTGTACCGCACATACGCTCGCCCTTTGCCCTTACCCAACATTGACCCAACATTTACATGTAGGTGTGTATATGTGTCTGTGTGCGCTCGCTCTCTATCAAGTTTCCATTAATTTCAGAAGTAATCGGCCCCACATATTTATTCCTCCTCTTTAATGTCCTAGATTTGACCATTTCCCGCGATTTTGACGGTGCTTATCATCCTGCCAACTAAATTATATTTGTGGCAACTTTTATTCTGTCGAGACTGAAAAATGGCTGTCTGACCTCGATTCTCCACGCTATCCATGACGAGGTAGACACTCGCATAGGGACATCTTCCCCTCATCACAACATGGCTGACATTTAATATAATTGCCTAACGACAGTGGGCATCGGGCCGGATCACCGCGATCATTGTTGCAAGCCACTGTAAGCCACGACTGCTCAAGCGCTCAAGTCGGACGAGTTCAACCATTCCAATTCTACCACACATCGTCAACTCATCTTTTTCAATCTTGCTCTGTCAACGAAATGTCAGTCTATCCATGTGTTAATGGCATCCACATCCTCAACCAAGACATTCTGTCGTACATATTCACCCTCAACGCCGACATGTTCGCCGACACTAGGTTCGCCAACAGAGGCGCTCTCCGTACGACATGCATCACATCACATGTCTGCCAGAATTGGCGTAACTTAATGCTCGCCACACCCTCATTATGGGCTAGACTGATTGATATGGATTGTTTTTCTGAAACATGGATTGTTGAAGTGACTGAAGAACTAATTCGAAGAAGCGGAGCTGCACCGCTATGGATCAAAGCACAGTGGACTTGGTTCGAAGAAGATGCCGCAGAATTCCTCCTCTCTGTTATCAAGGAGAACTGGCATCGAATCCAGAAGCTCGTTATATCTGATCAAGAGCCCGATTTCATTGATGACCTCACTCAGTTAGCACTCAAATTTCCAGCCCAATGCTTAGAAACTTTCAACCTAGAAGTCGGCGAGTATGATAATAGTGAAGACCTTGCAGGAATTCCCTTTAAAGCTCTCTTTGGGGGCCATGCACCCATGCTCCGAAGATTTTGTCTTGATGGTTTCTTTGTTCACCGTCAGGAACCGTGCCTCCGCCACCTTCATTCCCTGGTGCTCGCGGGTGAATATCAAGTCCGTGACATACTTGCAACTCTCACTGCGACACATAGCCTTCAAGAATTGGAAATTAGATGCTACGAAGATGAACTGATTCTACAATCATTTCCTATTGTGTCTCTTCCACAGTTGAGGTCTCTCACATTCTCCGGTAGCCCGTATCGGTGTACCATGATCCTGGATCATGTAGCGCTCTCGTCGGGTTGCTCTTTGACAATTTCAATTAATTCGCTATCTGAGGAGCACAGTCTTGAAGAAACAGATGAACGACACATTTTGGTTGTTGACGCATTCAACCGTCATGTCCGGCGCCTCTTAAAATTGGCTATATTTCAGGTTGTTCACCTGTCTCATTATCACCAATGGACGTCGAATTATATCGAAATGAGAGGAGAAGCCTCCTCCCCAGTGAAATGTTGGTACTCTATAAAAATCGCGCTGGACGAAAAACATGTATCAAGTTCAAATCAGTTCACGGTAATTTTCAACAGACTAGCCCAGCTGGATCTCTCAAGAACGACGACACTCAATTTCAGCTCAAGTGCTACATTCAATAACTCATTGTTCTTTGCATCCCTTTCTTCCATAAACACCCTTTGCGTTTGCGAAAGTTCACTTGAATATCTGATAGCTCTCCAGGAAGATATAAATTCGACACAGAAACCACATATATTATTCCCCTTCCTTCAAACTCTTGATTTCATCATTGTCAGCCATCACAACCATTTTTCTCGACCTACTGACCCTATTGAAGTTGCGGTGAAATTCATTCTACCTAGGGCGCAAAACGGCTATCCCATTTCCGTGTTGAATACGACAAGGCATTGTTTTGGTTTCGCTCCCAATTTAGATGCACTTGCAGAGGCTCAAGATCTGAAAGTGCTTTATAAACTTGAAGGGATGACTGGTATTTTTGAATATGTTTGCGGAAGAGGAAAGCCAGCGAGACAGATATGATATTTTCTCTACGTATCTGTATTTATACTCTAGTACCAATGGGTACTCTAGGAGATTGAGCATATACGGTACTGCAAAATGCCGCGATCAAGGAGAAAGTGACGTAGTATAAGACTCGGCATAGACGATGAGATTTGGAGGATAAAAATGAAACAATACTGAAAATGTTCGTGTGCAATGCGTAAAGCGTGCCTCAGCCACCCACGACGATATGCTACGGCAGGTACACGGATGTCGAGTGATCCGAGTCCATCCAGCACGTCGTATAGATGAGGGCGAAGGAGACATTATCTTACTTATGTGTACAAAGCGAGCAAAGTGGAGCTTCAGAGCACATACACACTATGATAGACGAAGAGGCTAGGTGAGGTGTAATAAATATCTGATAGGATAGCAGTCCTGCAGTATGTACTGGCTTCATGCTTACCGCCGTAGGAGCCTAGGAGGTCCAGCGTTTAAACGCTTAATATGCAGGCCCATGTACGTTTATTGTGTCATGGCACTGAGAGGAAGCAAAGCAAGTTTCGCACGAGCAATTTTTCGCCTTGCGTTACTATGTAGTTAGATTTAAATAAATAATAACTGGTATTAGCGCTTGTAGCGTGTAAATGTTATGCGGCGTATGTATATCGTTGGTGCGGACTTCTTACAGATGCCATACGGCCAACGTAGCTGACAGCAGCGTCACCGCAAATATTGAGAGAAACGATAGGAAACAGGAATTCGCACCGCCTATTGAATTGTGAGCTATGCGTCGCGCTCGCAGCTGAGGGGGCTATCTAGACACTCACTCGTCGCGGTAACTGCCGACGCCGTCGCTACCGATGCCGCTGCAGTTTTCCCAGACAGCTGAGCGAACCCAATGGAAGGAGGAACCGAACGGAATACAGAGTACACATTTTTCTTCAAGTTTCGATGAACCTCAGCGATGTCATTTTTTTCCGTGATATCAGCGAACTGACCAAAAACGTATCGCCAATGATCCAAGTGAGGCTCCCGCTTCCAGTACCGCCGTCGAATATCGCCCCCATGCACTGAGATGGGTTTTTTGGATCCGGTCCGAGATTAATGTCGTGCTCGCTGGTAGGCCACGCCTTCCCGCCAAAGGAGAGCGTGATATTGACTGAAATAGAGCATGCTAGATATCGGGTATAACTTAGCATGTCTGCTCATCGAACTGGCAAAGTCTAAAAGTATAACGTACGAAATGTAAAAAAGCCCGTCTGGTCGCGAGATGGTGCGCTCCCAGGTACCGCAGCCCAGACAGCTTGCACATCTGCTGTGGTTCCCGTAATAAGCGTAGTTCCAGTATCGATGGCGGCAACGGCTTGGCCACTACCCTGTGACTGAACCGATTTTCCATTCACTGTGATCTCTACGAAGGAAAGTCAACGACGTCATATATGAAGTATAGCAGAAATCGTACCGGTAAGAGGCAGTGTCCAGAACGTAGGCGCTGAGGTAGCCGCCAGATCCATAAACTCAATATCGCCTATAAAGAGCTCCGCATTCGTGCCGCCGAGCGTGAATGCTCCCCCAGGAACATCTTCAGTGCCAGGGTCAGTCGAGCGCGACACGAAAAAAGCCATCTCCGGCGCGATGAGTTGATTCGTATCGATGAGCGCCTGCCAGAAAGGTGTCGCTCCCGTCTGAGCGAGCCCAACGAATGCCAGGCCCATTAAACCGGAAATCTCTTCGTTCGCTATGCTTCCGTTGACAAAAGTAGCCTCCACTGCGGGGAATCTGATTAATAAAAGAAAATATCCTGAAATGTGCACACGTACCGAATATCTGGTTTGTGATTGTGAGGCCGCTCATCGACACCGTATCTCTGCCTACCAGACCTTCGATACCTCCGGACCTATACGATATCTTCACGTCTGACCCGAGACCACTGGAAGGTGTGCTTCCTTGTGGGCCGCCTTGGAAAGTACTCGACCTGGACGAATCGAACATCCCAGTTCCAGATGCGCATCCGTTGGCGACGCTGCAGGAAGTACCAGCTACCCAGAGATCAGCGGAACCGGTGTCAAGGATGACGTTCAATGCTTGCGGCCTAGATGTATATGACGGAATAAATACAGGTCATTGTATTGGAAAATAGAAGAAACGAACGGCGCGCCAGCGGTAACTCTGTGTATGATAGAATATATGCAAGGATCTGTTAAAGATTGGAAAAAAAACGCACGGTGTGCCAATCGTGATACTCGCGAAGTATTCTCCGTCATCTCCCTGGACATGGAAATCGTCAGCGCGATTGAATATTGATAGATGGGTGCCACGTACATGATTAGTCGTATCTACAGATACGCTCGCCTCCCTCCTCCCAAGTCCAGCGCCTCCCCGTGATGACGCAATCGACGGATGTTCAAACCCGTACTTTGCTCTGATACGACGTGCTCTCTCGTTGAAGTCAACGTGTGCTGAGCGTGTTCGACGTCGAATGGGTATATGGATGGAGTCTCCAACGGCAGCGAGTACATTGAGGGAGACGAGAAGGACGCAGACACAGCACCTCGTCGCCAACAAGTGTAACATGAAAGATATGGGAGAGAAAAGGAGAAGGGTAAGATCGGATGCATGCTCCTCGACATCATGGTGTGCATCGCCGGCGCAGCTCTACACTACGGTATCCTTTCGCCGCCGTGTACGGTCCATAATTAATATAGCGGCCTGGGAAAGAAACGAAACCGCCGTTAAGTAACTCCGCCATGTTGGGAGAGGCGTATGCGCTCGCAAGATTAAAGACAGAGTCCTCCGCAAGATATTCCTTTGCTTTTCCGCCGCATATTGGATGCCAGTGCGTCGTAGAAGACCCTCGAACAGAACCCCGCTACCTCAAAGACAAGAATCCGAAGTCAGGCGTGAATGGCGTTTCTAGCTGCATGTTGCGGAGCCGAGTCAGAAATAGAAAACGCTCTGCATCGTATAAACAGACATACCAGAAATAGGAAACGTCAACGCTCTCCGCCTTCGCAGTTTACGAGCTCCGTGATGTGATTTGTGAAGTCTGCGTAAAAATAAAGGTCAGCAGCGCTCACGCGACATCCTGCGCCGGCAATAACATCTGCTGGAAACGTGCAAGGCAGCGGCGCATCCGGAATTAATCAGGTTGTTGGCGCAATACGAAATAGTTCAGGCGGTCAGCGGCATAGTCGCTATGTCACGCATTTTTTACTCCCTGAAGAGCCAAAACTCGACGAGCGGCCACTTTGATCTACGAAGAGGAGCAATAAGATATGAAAACAAAACATAAATTGAAGAATAGTCACACGCACCGTGCTCTTCCATCATGCCGAGGTATCTGCGGAGACTATCCGGTAAGCTTCGCTAACGCCTAGGTGTTATCGGTGCCCTCCCAAGTAAGTGGGCCGTTCTGCTGACCATAGAAGCGTCACGAGCGACCAGAAAGTACACCCGTTAGATAATAGACCCTTTGCCGACCCCTCGAAGTAGCAGGATTGTTAAATAGACTAGATAGCGGGACATGTATGTCGAGGAAGAACAAAAGGCGCGCAATATAACCAGATAAGATTGGGAAAGCGTGATGTGAGGCCTGGAAGCGCAATCGGTGAACGCACTGCTAACAGCAACGAGGTAGGGATGTAAGAGCAGAGCGCGCAGGCTTTCAGTCTGCGCCCACAGAGATGTATGACCATCCTACAGACGCCGATGCATTCAGAATGCTTGTCCACCGTCACTGACTGCCCGAACGTTACAAAAGTGAAATCGTGGCATTCATCAATGGTGGGGAAACGTGAATGGCAGCGTCTGTCGAAGATGGGCGTACTTAGAGCAGACGCAGCGGTGACATTAGAAGATGCCAGAGTCAGGAAATCGTGGTACGTCTCGTGGCTTGCTGACGGAATAACGAAGGAGAGAGATAGGAAGAATGTAACAGAGCTTTGCAGTGACACTGAGAATTGAACATAGAAGATGGCGGAGTTGAAAGTAAAGGCGGCGAATACCGGGAACCATCCGCGGAGATACCCGAGCGAAGTGTCTCTTATCTTATCTTAACGGTCAGCGCTCCTCTCTGCTGATAACTCTACTGCCAATAACTCTCCTGCTCACCAAGTACTCTCCTTAGTGTGCGTGCCGTATCACATTCAAATCAAACGAGCCTCACCGTCTTGGCGTTGGCACACACGATCAACACGCGTTTAACAAAAAAAAAATCGTGTGCATTCAACGCGCGCCCAAAACCCATATCATAACAGGCGCTGTCTCCGCCGCTTTCGCAGATCCCACAGTTCTATAGATGCATTTCTTTCCTGAAACCCATGTGAAAGCAGTAAATACTCTACCCCATCGCTCACATCGAGGTATTATACCTGTATGCGCTTGCAAAACCATCCACTCGTTCGGCGTCTCAGCGCTCAGCAATCGCCGAGAGGTTTACGTTCAACATTCAAGATCCACGTTGTTTCTTTGAAGTACGCTCACGGGCGCCTTATTGATATGAATATATATTACCCGGATTTCCAAATTCCGAAGGCAATACGTCCTGATTGACAGCTACATATGGGGCCAACAATACACACGTCCTTTGCAAGAATAACACGCACCGTCAACCCGGTCGGGTACTGATAGTGGCGTTTTTTGTCAACTATGTAACTGAAAGTGGCGATTCGTTTTTTATGCTTCATATTACGCAGTGATAAGCTCGTCGTCCGAGACGAATGCGCAAAGCTCAATACCCGGCATCATTGTGATGCATAGGTTTGAGGGGGGTGTCTTAAATTAAGTCTGCACACCAAGTATCGCGTCACTCTGATTGTACTTGGGCTATTGTCTGATTTCGCTCAATTTACACAGCATTGCCCAATCTTGACCAGTACGGATATCCCGATAAGCCGCTTAGGTTCTCAGGGTCGTTATGGCCTCTCTTTTGCCTTCGCTGATCACCGCCATCGACTATTTACGAGCGGCAGTTCAAGCATGTCAAGCAGCTAAGTACGTATTGAATAGATATCTTGGCTGTGTGGATCTCGTGGTAACCGGCTGCCGATGGCATTATAAGCCATGTCTCCTTTGGTCATTTTTCCGAGGCAACCTCCCTCTCCCCAATCCCCTGTACATAGCTGCTCTGTACATATCTACTCCGAAGAGCAATAATATCTGATTCTCTGACCCCGCGGAAATGGCAGGGATACAGCAGTCTCTAATACTGCTTAATTATGCTTCATGTAGGCCTTTTGCAGACCTCTACAGACCGTAAACTCACAGTGCATCCATAGTGTCCACCATAACCCTGATGGCCTACGATTGTGCGCTTTCATTCGCCGATGAGGTGACGTATGTGTGGAAGTGCGTGTCCTGACTTTAGAAGGCCGCGCCACACTGTATCTGATCATACATTTCAGGGCAGCATGGAGTGTCCCAAAATTTCTCTACATTATTTCCCGGTACTATCCATTATTCCACCTATCGTAAGCATCCTGAGATGATCTACGATTTGCATCACGTAAAACTGACTACTATCTTTGCTTTTATCAGAATACTGTACCACAGTAAGCCTAGAGGCACATATTCATTGTATCAGAGCCAATAATCGTTCAATAGTCAGAAACCTGACAAACGCGTCAACTGAGGTAGATATTCATTTAAATTCCTCTCTACTTCCTGAGCTCACAGTGCCACCAGCTGTATGTTGCAGTAAATAGCATTAAACAATTCTTCACTGACTTGAATCATGTTGAAGGTGTTCGGCATATAGATGGTACCAAGGATTGTAAGTCCACCGTTTTTGGGTCACGAATTAGTACCATACTTATTGTAATGATCTCCAAAGTGGAGGTGTCATATGTATTTTACCACCAGTAACAGCAATATTTACCTTGCGCGTGGCTGCGCTGTACAAGACAAACCGACCAGGTAAGTCGCTCAAGCATTTTATTTTTTTTAAAAAAAATCTGAAGTTTACATTCGACGTTGAGTGGTCATCCTTGTCTGGTTCCTATGGGTTGGTGAGAAATATGTGCTAATATCTACCTGGACCTCGTTTTCTAATGAGAATGTGATCTTAGTTGAGACTGCGGTACGCTCACGAGGACTTCTCTAGCGTATTTTCGGATTGACGTGGGTAATAGGGAGAGCTGGCCACTACAATCAGAGTCACGATAGGCGAGCACAAGGACATAATCGGTTACGAGCCTGGATGCTTGACCGTAACGAAGAGCGACCCAAGTCTCTACAGGTCGGAGCTACTTGCATGGTAAGAATTATGGGCACGAAATCAGCGTAGTGGCTGATCAACGGCGTCTTTAGGGTGCCTGCGCTGGTCGGAAGCTGTAAGCCATAGTCAGCGGACGAATCAGAGATAATAATAACGATAGTATTCAGTGGTTCTCTTTTTATTGACGCTTTACAAGCTCGGATATCTCCTACCGCAGCACATATTCAAGACTAATAACCAGGATTCGAGATCCGGGGGCAACCATCGCGTATTGTGGACCTTTATCAAGGATGGGACGATATACTTCTTCTTTATATTTGGTTCGTAGGTCCTTAAAAGTCAGTATTTCTTTGTTGACCAGCAGAAAATTTTATCCAGTCGCTACCACGCTGACGATGCTCAGCGATCTGGCTCCGAATCTGGGTGTTTTCAACGACGTCTGGCACCCGTGCGTCCTGGGCTTACACGTTCGACTAAAAACTAAGTGTAATTATTTTCAGGTTTTTCTTGATGTTGTACTCGATCTCAGTGCGTCGTGATCTGTTTTTATTCCCTTTATATGCTGACACAATGCTCTCGGTGTCAGGGAGCGCGGCTTGTATTAAATCTCCGAATGAATGGCGCCATGGATAATACTGAGAATGCTCCTGCGCCACGGCATCCTATCGCGATTGCTACATGGAATTCTGCGTCGACTGAACAGCATGGAAGGAAATCTATGTTGTTCAGGCATGATACGGAGATGGGTCCTTATCGTGATACATGATTCAACAGCCGTCGTGGGTTTCAATTGTTTGATTTTTTAGAAAGTCGTACTTGTACATCTGTCGTTGTGTAATAAAAGACTACGCATACCTCAATCTTTCGTTAATTCGCGTAGGCTTGACCGGAGTCCATACAGTCGATCCACATTGTTTATAAACCGGTATTAGTATCATATTGGGCTCAGTAATATATTCTTCTGACTTGTAATAACAAGATATTGTACTACACACGTCACGGCATTGCCAAGCGAGCGAAAATATTCAAGATCTCTACGGAGGTCCGACATGGTGTGCACTACCTTGGATACTCGTTGTTCGTATCAGTGCCTATAGATACATGGATATAAGACCTCTATCACGTTACAACTGTCATAGTATTGCCAGAATTGAAAGCGCAGCAGAAAATACAAACAGCGGGGACACAGTTCTTGAATTTGAACCGCCTGAATATCCGTAAGTAATTCGTGCAGAAAGAAGGGAGGAACACTCACTTGTTGTGCTTGTTGTATTTGTTGTAATTACTGAAGGACCCACAGTCTTCCCGGAAAGCTGAGCGAATCCAATGGAGGGAGGGCTGGCGCGAAATACGGCGTAGACATTTTTCTAAAAATAAACCCGTTGAATTAACTTCAAGCGATACCCACATGATTCAAAATCACTGACCAGAAATGTATCACCTACAATCCAAGTAATTCCTGAGCTAGTCGGGATACCTCCGCCAGAAATTGCACCGAGACACTGCGAGGGATTACGTGGGTCCGGACCCAGGTTCATATCTTGTTCGTTGATAGGCCAAGATTTCCCCCCAAATGAAAGCGTAACGTTGACTTTGGTAGAGCATGCTAGACATATGGGCAACCCCATCAGCGAACAGCCTTCATATCGGAAGGAAATCCGCAATGGCAGACGCACGGAATGTGAAGAAACCCGTCTTGTCCCGGGACGGTGCGCTACCGGGAATTGTCGCCCAGATAGCTTGCACATTCTCCGTGGTGCCAGTCATAAGGGTTGTGCCAGTATCGATGGCGGCGATGGCTTGTCCGCTACCCGTAGATGGCACCAATACTCCGTTTATAGTCAGGGCTGTGAACGCGGATCAGTGGTAGAGAGAATTGAGCGAGCATAAGAATCTACCTGTAAGAGGCAACGTCCAGAACGTCGGCGTAGAGGTGGCCGGCATATCCAAAAATTCAATATCACCTGTAAAGAGCTCTGAATTTGTTCCACCAAGGGTAAACGTGCCTCCAGCAACGTCCGCGGTACTTGATTCAGACGACCGCGAGACATATATCGCCATCTCGGGCGCCGACAGCTGATTGGTGTTAATGAGCGCCTGCCAGAATGCAGTTGCGCCACTCTGCGCGAGTGCGGTGAACGCTAATCCCATAAGGCCGGATATATCCTGGTCCGTTAAGCCTCCATTCACCGTGACTGCGTTGACTGAAGCCAGGAGTCTGTGAGCATACAAAACTTCAGAGCGAGATACACGTACCAAAGACCTGGTTACTGATTGTGAGGCTACTCATTGACACCGTGTCTTGACTTGCAGTTCCCTCGACAGCACCAGAGCCATATGATATCTGTACGTCCGCGCCAACACCCGTTGAGGCGCCTGTTGAACCACCTTGGAACGTTGTTGATTTTGTTGAGTCAAATTGGACAGTATTCGAAGTGCAGCCGTTTGCAACGGTACACGAGGTGCTAGCAACCCAGAGATCAGAAGAACCAGTGTCGAGAATAACGTTAAACGTCTGAGGCCTGTCCGTAGGATACAATACAGATATGTCAGCGAACTACAGGTCAAAGAAATTCATCTGTAAAGCCGACGTACGGTGTTCCGATAGTTAAGCTGGCGAAGTATTCGCCATCGTGTTCCTGACGACATCACCGCAATTGTGAGAACCAACACTATGGACAGACAACAAAACGAACATGGTTCGTCGTGGATATGGAAACGCTGGATGCCCTTCCTTCAATTCTACTGTTTCCACGTCTGGAAATCGATGTTGAGTTCTCAAACCCGTACTTGACCCTGAGGCGGCGAGCTCTCTCGTTGAGGTCAACCGGAGTTGCGCGGGTTCGGCGTGTTATAGGTATATGGATGGGATCGGCCGCAATAGCAAGGATGTGAAGGTTGGCGAGAAGCAAGCACAACAAAACCTTACTGACTGGCGACATCATGGAGATGAAGGTGTAACGAACAGGAGCAGAGTGGGTACGTACTTTTGCTTTAGCTGCGCAGCTCGGCACAGCCGTATTTTCAAGCAACCATGAAACAATCCCGAAATAACACGCCTCCACCTCGCACCGTCACCGGAGCAATATAACGCGAACGGGAATACGTAGAGCTGTGGAGGACTGTATGAAACCAAATTATAGCAGAAAAACGTGTCCTTACCGGCGGATGGACAATGACACCCTTTAGAAACAAGTGCCCAACCTTAATACGATCTTGTGTGACAAGTGTCGTGATTCGGAGAGACCAACATCAGTGGATGCCGCCTCGGACCTGCACACGACCTGAGCCAAAATTATCGTGGTTAATAAAAATAGTTAGACCGAGACGGCTGGAATTTGCCTTCGCTGACTACAGTGCTTGCGTGAAGGTGCTGCGCGTAGGCCACACAGAAATAGATAGACGACCAACGGCAGTGTGCACTGTGCAGCCCGTTGATATTAGTATTCTGAAGAGGAGGGGCTGCACCGGGACAACATGTGTTTACGAATACCTGCTGCGTACGAGCTGCACTTAGTACACGTGGCTCTCATGCAGTGGCGGTAAGCGTCTGCCGACCTGTGAGCGAGGCCAAGTTCCGACCTGATCGAGTACTTTATTTTATAATCTTCTCCCACTTATTCGCAGATTTATTAGATTGAAACATTTCATTCGGTGGAGTATACATCTACAATTCGGGTGAAATAAGCGCATATAAGACCTTGGAAAATTATAGCTCACAATGTTAAATTGAGAACAAACCCGCCGCACCGCGGTCAATGACCTAACGTACTAAATAAACAACGGAACTGCTGACCCTAGAGCTCTGCAGATGTACCAAACACCTAGGAACATGTTATCAGTCGTGTAAGCGAAGAGCCGACTAGGCCTGATAGAAAAAGATCGCCGATTCGGATGGGCGATAGCCCCATAGCAGTGTGTATATCGCGTGCAGAATGCAGCGACATTCGCGAATAGGCATCGAGGGGTGGCGTATCCCGCAGGAACCGAATTCTTTGCCATACGAAGTCCGCTTTCTCGCGCTAGGCGTACAAATGCAGAGGTGGACACAAGAAAGCGATGGCGGCCAAGTGTGTAGACACTAAAACAATAGAAGAAAGTTGTGATTCTAAGGGTTGACGTGATAATGCTCAGTGAATCTTGGGTTTAAACGGAGACGAGCGTGCAGATTCTCAAGAGGTGGGAGGTCGCCAGTAGCACTGACTGGGCCGGCAACCTTCAACGTTTGGCGGGAGTGAGAGAAGTTGACTATGCAGCTAAGTTTGCTCGAGCGAGCTACTTGGAGTAGACATGCGTGATTTTGGTCTGCAGAGCGGCCGCAGTTTTGTCTAGTTGCTTGTTCGAATGAACAAAGAAGAAAGGAGAAGATAAATCAGGCACGAACCAAGAACGTCCTCTAAGTCGATACCCAAACCTCTGTCATCTCCATCCTTCCGTTCACAGTGAACATTCCCTTCTGGGGAGAAGGATACTCGTTAACTCCGTAACCATTGAATACGAGCCATACTTACCAGAACAAAAACAATTACAACAGTGCGCTGAGAGAAAATGCGACGAAAAGTGTATCAGCTGAGATTGGTCACAGAAGCATCATTCTCTACTACCGCCTAGAGTAGGAGAACTTAGGAATCTGAACCCTAGCGTTTCTGGATCCCATGCAGGAGTAGATGCGCGGCCTATCTCAAGTTAGTTCCAGGAAAGATGTGGTTCGATGTTCGAAACTGCTCCAAAAACACGAATTAACGATTATGGGGTAGATATCACGTGAAACACGTGCACGACGTGGACGCGTTCTCAACGTGTTCTAACTTCTAACTTCTCCCAAATTCCTATTTCTAACTGCTACACACTGCTGAGAAACTGCTGAGCAGCTTTAGACCTAACTTCACCAGTCCCACAAAAGATAGATGGAAAGAACGGGCTATCTAGGTAAGGCTGACAAAACCTGGTGCTATTAGTCCTTAAAATATAGCGTCTTCTGACCCAAACTCACCAGTTTTTCCCGCCGCGAAGCTGCGAAACGGACTCCGTTGACAATGAGTACGTGTAAAGGATCTTTACTTAGGAGTGGCATATATGCCGACCTTATACGTTACTCTTCTGCTCTCTCGCACGGACGATAACGGTCGACGCCATGGACATCCTCTCGAACACAGCTTCCCCAATCAATCGACTCAACGCAGACCTTTTCGCGCACATATTCGACATGAGCACCGATATTTTCGACGAAGGAGATGAAGCTTTTATTACTTCGCGCGCTACTTCGCAAGTGTGCCGAAGCTGGCGCGAGCTCATGCTTTCATCACCTTCACTGTGGGGAAAGCTCCTGGATTTCGATGCAATCGGTGAAGAGAAAGCAGAAGCATTTTGGGTGGATGAGATCATACAACGAAGTGGCAAGGTGTCAGCTCTATGGATCAAAGCAAACCGGGTTCTTGGTATCGAGGATCCACCACGTCCACAAGTACAGGAGCTTTTCATCAAAGTTTTATCTGAAAATTGGCATCGGATTCAAGCTCTCGTCGTCAATTTACGCTGGAGCAACTTTGCAATCCGCCGCGTTTTCTGTGACACTGTATCGCTTCCCGCGCCTGCCCTCGTTTCCTTCGATTTCACCGCCGGTGTCAGCACGGACGAAATACCATACCGGGCCGCTCCAGGCGATTTCGATGACCCCTTATTTGCAAACAAGGCACCGTGCCTGCGCAAATTTAAAGCCACACTCCACGAGTTCGACCTTCGCGCTCCCTGGATTCATTGCCTTTCTGACTTGTATATCGATCACTCATTTCTACTCTCCGATATTCTTGATGCACTCGCTACCACCGTCAATCTCCAGTTCCTAGAAATCAGAGATTCAGACCTCACGGAGCGCTATCAGATTCAGGATGACATCCAATATTTGCGACGCGCTAGTCTCCCCAGACTCAGAAATCTACGGCTCGCTGTTAATGCCATCACATGCGTAGCGCTCCTGGACCACCTGAAAACACCTCCTACCTGTGCGCTGACTTACCATGCGCCAGAGTTGTTGCAAACTGCCGAAGTGACTGAGGACGTGTTTATGCCCTTGGTTAGTAGGCTCGCCAAGTTTGCGCGACGATTCTTCAAGAAAAACCACCCGGAACACGTAGCGCTGCACCGTGAATATGGCGTTCTAGGTATCGCGAATATGCGTGGCGATGACCCTGTTGGATTTCTCGTCCAGCTTCGACGCTCAGACAAGTTGGACTTCCCCGTGGATGCAGTGAAAACGTTCTTTTCCCAATTTTCCCTTCCTCGATTTCCCAAGGCCACGCATCTATGGCTCGAACTCTCTGCGGACACCCCGTCTCACCTATGGCGGCCATTTTTGGAACGATTCCCATCGGTTCAGGTCATGTTGATGAGTATCCGCGACATAGGCTATTTCAAGGTATTTGCAGAGATACTCCTGCAGACAGGAGTACTTCCATCGCTCCAGGTTATCAAACTGAGGCCCGGAGAGAATTTTGACCCCATTCACTTAAAGCGTCATGAGATGGAGGCCATTGCTATCTTTAAGGTGATGCGCATGATGACCGGGCGTCCAGTTCACATTGCGTATATCAATCAATAAATACATGTTTTTATGTAGGGCGTTTATTGGATTAGAAAAATTGATGTTGAGCCACATAGGACGGTAATATCAGGATTCTGCTAAAGTACCAGCAGGTAACCCAACAACTGAAAGCGGACTACGATTCGTAGCATGCCTTAAAATACAATGTCATCTAACTCAGCTTCATCGGTTTTTTCCGTGAATTCTACATTGGCATTCAGTACATGTAGGTGTCTTAATTTACGGATTGCCTGAGCGCGTATTATTATGTACGTTACACGTTTCGTTCTTCTAGTTTACACTCACACAGACGATAACGATCAACGCCATAGATATCCTCTCGAGCTCAGTTCCCCCAATCCTTCGGCTCAATGTGAAGAGTTGCGTCTATAATTTGCGGAAGTTGGTTACATATAAGAGTTCGGAAATTATGGCTCACAACAATGGAATGATAATAAGCCCATCACACCGCGGCCAATACCCTGACGCAGTAAACAACCGAACCTCCGACCCATGAGCTCAGATACACCAAACACCCAGGAGTATGCTAAAAGTCGCGTCAGCCTACTGTTAGAGAAATCGCCGATTCGGATGTGCGACTGACTCTTAGCAGTTATCGCGTGCAGAACGGAGTGATATTTGTGAATATACATCGAAGGGTGGCATTTCCAGCGACAGTGAGCAGCAGCAGGAACCGAACACTGCCATATGAAGTCCACTTTCTCGCTGGGTTCATAAATGCAGAGGTGGACACAAGAAACCGATGGCGGCCAAGTGTGTAGACGCCCAGCCAATAGAAGAAAACTGAGATTCTAAGAGCTAACATAGTACTGCTCTGTTAATCCTGGGCTGAGTCGGAGAGGAGCGTGCAGAGTTTCAAGAGGTGGGAGATCGACATTGAATTCAGCGCTTACTGGACCAATAACCTTCTACGTACGGCGGGAGTGAGACAGGCTGACTATGTAGGGAAGTTTTCTCGAGCGGATTACTTGGAATAAACGTGTTTGCATTGACACGAAGAGCGGCCGCGGCTTTGTCTACGCAGCTTAGAGATTTTTTAAAAAAAAAGAAAGGTGAAGATAAACCAAGCACGCACCGAGAACGTCCCGTAGTTCGTTGTCCTAACCTCTGCCATCTCCGCCCTTCCGCTCACAACGAATATTTCCCTCTATGGAGAAGGATACTCACTAGTTCCGCGACCATTGAACAAGAGCCATTTCACAACCATTTCAACAGCGCTGAGGGGAAATTCTATGGAAAGTATATCGGTTGAAATGGGGGAAGTGGTCACGAAAGCATCACTCTCTACTACCGCCTATAGAGTAGCGGGGCTTAGGAAGCTGAACGCGAGTCCTAACTTGTGTCAGTTCCAGGAGAGACTCGGAGGTGGTTTAAACTTCAAATTTCAAAGTTCGAACTGTCGAGGATGGTGCATATCACGTGAAACACGTGCTCGACGTGGACGCGTTCTCAATGACAACAGTGTTGAATGTGCTGAGGTTCTCCCGAATTCCAACCGAATTCCAATTTCTAACTACTACGTCACGTCGAGCTGCTCTGGATCTAGCTTCACCATTTACGCGAAAAACAGGTGGAAATAATGGGCCTTCTATGTAAGGCTGACAAAACCTGGTGCCGTTATTCCTTAAAATATGGTGTCTTCTGACCCAATCTCACCAGTTTTTCCCGCCGCGAAGCTGCGAAACGGACGTTGACAGCGAGTACGTGTAAAGGGTCTTAACTTATGAGTGGCGTATATGCTGACCGTTACACGTTACTCTTCTGCCCTCTCGCACGGAAGATAACGGTCGACACCATGGAGATCCTCTCGAACACAGCTTCCCCTATCCATCGACTCAACGCAGACCTTTTCGCGTACATATTCAACATGAACACCAATATTTTCAACGAAGATGGAGCTTTTACCACTTCGCGCGCTACTTCGCAAGTGTGCCGAAGCTGGCGCGAGCTCATGCTTTCATCACCGTTACTGTGGGGAAAGCTCCTGGATTTCGATGTAATCGGTGAAGAGAAAGCAGAAGCATTTTGGGTGGACGAGCTCATAGAACGAAGTGGCAAGGTGTCAGCTCTATGGATCAAAGCAAACCGGGTTCTCGGTATCGAGGATCCACCACGTCCACAAGTGCAGGAACTTTTCATCAAAGTTCTAACGGAGAATTGGCACCGGATTCAAGCTCTCGCCGTCAATTTACGCTGGAGCAACTTTGTGATGCGCCGCGCTTTTTGCAATACTATATCGCTGCCCGCACCTGCCCTCGTATCCTTCGACTTCACCGCCGGCATCAGCACGGACGAAATCCCATACCGGGCCGCTCCAGGTGATTTCGATGATCCCTTATTTGCGAACAAGGCTCCATGCTTGCGTAGATTCAAAGCCACACTCCACGAGTTCGACCTTCGCGCTCCCTGGATTCACCACCTTTCTAACTTGTACATTGACCACTCGTTCCCGCTCTCCGATATTCTTGATGCGCTTGCTACCACAACCAATCTCGAGTTCCTAGAAATCAGAGACATTACGGTTCCTCAAATTCCGGACGACACCCCTCGTTTACGACGCGCCAATCTCCTGAGACTCAGAAAACTGAACCTCGCCGTTGATGCCATTGCGTGCGTAGCACTCCTAGACCACCTGAAGACGCCTCCCACTTGTGCGATGCTTTACCATGCCCCGAATCGATTGTCGACTGCCGAAGTGGCTGAAGATGTGTTTACGCCCCTTGCCAACAGGCTCTCCAAATTCGCGCGGCGGTATTTCAAATCTCACCTCCCAGAAAATGTATGTCTGCACCGCGAGCACGGTATGCTATGTTTCACAGACATGCGAAACGGAGACGCTTTGGGGTTCCTTGTCATATTTCAGCACTCAGACGGGCTAGATTTCCCCATGGAAGCCGTCAGCATCTTTCTTTCTCAATTTTCAACTCTTCGATTCCCCAAGGCCACCAACCTATGGCTCGAGCTCCATGCGGACGCTCCATCCCACCTGTGGCGACCATTTCTCGAACGCCTCCCATCGGTTCAAGTTATATTGATGAGCATCCGCGACATAGACTACTTCAAGGTCTTCGTAGAGATACTCCTGCATACGGCCGTGCTTCCTTCGCTCAAAATCATCAAACTCAGGCCTGGAGAGAAATTTGACCCTGTTCGCCCGAAGACCCACGAGCTGGAGATCATTGCTATCTTCGAAGTACTGCGCATGATGACCGGGCGTCCTGTTCAAGTCATGCGCGTCAATCTGTAGGCGAGAATAAAAAATGTATTTGTCAGGAAGTATTAAATATGGGTAAAAATGAATTTGTACAGTTCAATTTTCACCGGGCAACAACGTTTGGGCTCTGGAAAAAAATTCGTGGTGCCACACGTCTTCTGATGGAGGCTCGCCCGTGTTTACTGCGGCGCGAAGAGTCCATGTGGGCTATCGACATGCATAATTAATTGATTGGACCGATACGGTCCGTATGGTGGGTCCTAACTTAGGACTAGCATGAGTGTTAACATGTGTACGTCCTACGCTTGCACTCTTCTATTCTGCACTCGCGCACTGACGATAACTTGAACGACCAACACCATGGAGTTCCTCTCGATCACAACTTCTCCTGTCCACCGGCTCAATGATGATATTTTTTTGCAAATATTCGACATGAACGCCCACATGTTCACCGACGATGAGGCTTTGATCACCTCTCGAATCACCTCGCAGGTATGCCACAGTTGGCGTGAACTGATACTTGGGTCGTCTCCTTTGTGGGGGAAACTTGTGGATTTTGATATCATCGCACGATACAAAGTAGAAGCACTTTGGGCAGACGAACTGATACAGAGGAGCGGAAGTGCATCACCTATCTGGATCAAAGCCAAAACAGCTCTCGCCCATAATTCGCCACGCCCACAATTAAAAGAACTTTTTCTTAAAATTCTGGCGGAAAATTGGCATAGAACACAAATATTGGCTGTCGATCTGTGTTGGACCGATTTTGAATCGAATTTCTGCCGCGGTTTTTTCGACATTATATCACTCCCCGCACCATACCTTGTATCCTTCAATTTCTCTACCGGAGCGAGCACAGACAGCACCCCGTACGAGGCAGGTTCAGGAGAATTTGAAAGACCTTTATTTTCGGGCAAGGCTCCATGCCTGCGCAAATTCAAGGCCCAATTTCATAAGTTCGACCTTCGTGCTCCCTGGATTCATCATCTTTCTGACTTGTATATCGATCACTCGTTTTCATTCTCCGATACCCTTGATGCACTCGCTACCGCGACCAATCTCCAGTTCCTTGAAATCAGAGACGTTGCGGTCCATCAGATTCAGGACGACACCCAAAATTTGCGACGAGTTAATCTCCCAAAACTCAGAAAGCTGCAGCTCGCCGTTGATGCCATTACAGGCGTAGCGCTCCTGGACCACCTGAAAACACCTCCTACCTGTGCGCTGGTTTACAATGCGCCAGCTTTGTTGAAAACCGCCGATGTGACAGAGGACGTGTTCATGCCCTTGGTTCGCAGGCTCGCCAAGTTTGCGCGACGATTCTTCAAGACCCACTTCCCGGAACAAGTAAAGCTTCACCGTGAATACGGCGTTCTAGCTATTGCGAATAAGCCTGGTGATGACCATGTTGGATTTTTTGTATACCTTCGACGCTCGGACGAGTTGGACTTCCCCGTGGATGCGGTAAACACGTTCTTTTCCCAATTTTCACTCCCTCGATTGCCTCAGACCGCGCATCTATGGCTCGAACTCTCTGCGGATACCCCATCCCACCTATGGAAGCCATTTCTAGAACGATTCCCATCAGTTCAGGTCATGTTGATGGGTATCCGCGACATAGGTGATTTCAAAGTCTTCGCAGGGATACTTCTGCAGACAGGAGTGCTTCCTTCGCTCCAGGTTATCGGACAGTGGACTGAGGCCCGGAGAGCATTTCGATCCTATTAACTTGAAGCTCCACGAGAAGGAGGTGCTCGCCTTCTTCAAAACGATGCGCATAATGACCGGACGACCAGTTCAAATTGTGTTTCTCAATCATTAGATATGTGTCTTCATGTAGTGCGCGTATCGGATTAGAGAAGTTGAAGTCGGGCCTCACGGGACGGTAGTATCAGGATCCTGCTTAAGTACCTGCGTCTCGTCTAACAATTGAAACTTCTTAGTATGCCTTAAAATACGATGTCTTCTAACCCAACTTTGTCAGTTTTTCCCGTGAAATCTGCGTTGACATTCAGTACGTGTACGTTACACGTTGCGTTCTTCTATTTTATACTCACACACACCGACGATAACAATCCCCGCCATGGATGTCCCTTCGAGCTCAGTTCCCCCAATCCATCGGCTCAATGATGACATTTTCTTGTACATACTCGACCTGAATACCAACATTTTTGCGGAAGATGGAGCCCTTGTTACTTCTCGCGCCACTTCGCAGGTGTGCCACAGCTGGCGCGAGCTAATGCTTGCACTGCCTTTACTATGGGCAAAGCTCCTTGATTTTGATGTAATCGGTCAACACAAAGTAGAAGCACTTTGGGTGGATGAGCTCTTGCGAAGGAGTGGTGGTGAATCGGCTCTACGGATCAAAGCCAACCGTGTGCTCGGCATAGTGGACCCACCGCGCCCAACATTGCAGGAACTTTTCCTCACAGTTCTATCTGAAAATTGGTATCGGATTCAAGTTCTGGTGGTCGATTTGCGCTGGAGCAATTTTGACCTACGACGCGCTTTTTGCAACACTATATCACTCCCCACACCAGCCCTTGTATCCTTCGATTTCACCGCGGGAGTCAGCACGGAGGATATAGCATATCAGGCTGTTCCAGGGAAATTTGAACACCCTCTATTCGCAAATCAAGCGCCATGCTTGCGTGCATTCAAAACCACACTCCACGACTTTGATCTTCGCGCTCCCTGGATCCATAATCTTTCTGATATCTATATCGGTCACTCTTTCCCCCTATCCGACGTCCTCGACGTTGCCTCGACGTACTTTCTACCACAAGCAACCTCAAGTATTTGGAAATCTTGGAGGTGGCACTCAATCCCGACGAAGTGAAGCATTTACGACACGTTAATCTCCCGAGACTCCATAGGTTGAAGCTCTCCGTTGATGCCAATACCTGCCTCACAATTTTAGATCATCTGAAGACGCCCCACGCATGTTCATTCCTTTACAACGCCCCGAACAGATTGTCCGCTGCCGAGGTGGCTGAAGGCGTGTTTACTCCACTGGTTCGCAAGCTCGCGAAGTTGGCGAAGCGGTACTTCAAAGGCCAACCTCCAATTCACTTGGCACTGCACCGCAAACCCGGCATTCTATGTTTCTCGGACATGCAACCTACAATTGCTTTCGGATTCCTTGCCTTATTACAATGCTCGGACGGGTCAGACTTCTCCACAGACGCTGTAAACACTTTCTTCACTCAGTTTTCTACTCTTCGATTTCCAAAGGCCACGCACCTATGGCTCGAGCTCTCTGCAGACACCCCGTCCCAGCTGTGGCGACCTTTCTTGGAGCGTTTTCCAACCGTTCAAACTATGTTGATCAGTATCCGTGACATAGGATTATTCGAAATCTTCACTCAGCTGTTGGTCCAAACAAGAGTACTTCCTTCGTTGCAGATCATCAAGCTCAGGCCTGGAGCGCAGTTCCACCCTATACACCTCAAGCGCAATGAGATGGAGGTCATTGCCGTCTTCAAAGTGTTGCGCATGATGACGGGGCGCCCGCTTCAGATTGCGCACCTCAGCGAATAAGTGAAAATAGAACAAGCTTTCAATTTCATTGCGTAGGGCATGTAGTATTGGATAATGGTGAAATGCAGCCAGATAACTCATAACATATATCTACTCCATAAGTGCTCTTCTCCAACAATTTTGAGTACTTCCACTAACTTACCGGCCTTCTGACGCTCCTTGACAAAGGTGTCTATGGCGGTCGAGTCTATTGCCCGCTGCGTGAGTATCTGATACTGGTTCTCGGCTCGATAAATTGTCTTCAGTTTCGGGAATAGCACTAAAGGACCGCCTCCAGGTGCTGAAATCGAATTTTGAACTGCTAGCACGGATGTGATGCCCGCATCATCCGTGGTAAGCTCTTCAACAGCGCTGAAACAGGCAAAGAATGTGGCCAGCGCTGGAAGTGGGACACGTGGGGGGAGACTGATACGCAACGACGTTACTGTGGAGAACTCGGACAGTGTAAATGCAGTGAAGAAAATTTCTGCAGTTCCTGACGAAGTTGGAAGCTGGATATTTTCGTAGTCGCAGGGAAGCATTATGGCGTATTGAGACAAACCCATGGTTTTGTGGTTCCTGAGGCTGATGGTATTGCGCTGACTATACAGACAGATTTGCTCGGGTTTATACACACCGAAGAAGCGGCGCGCAAGCGTAGCAAGAGCACGAACTAAACGGGCGAAGTCGACATCAGTAAAATTTCTCGTCAATGTAGTATAGCCGATTGGGTAGTACGTGAAAAAGCATTCTGGGGATATGTCGATATGCTCGAGAATTTGCGCGCAGTTTAAAAAGGTCACGTTTCCTATGATTCCGAGAGATCCCATTTTGCGAAGGGGAACCATAGGAAAATCTGTAGGAAGTGTCGCATGGTCCGCAATGTCGCAGATATTGAGCATCTCGAGGCCAGCGCTTTTCTGCAGAACAGCCATCAATTGGGGGAGGTTAAGAGGGGCGCCTGTGAACAAGGAGGAGAGGAGACCAGACGTCCAAGGGACACGGGTATCTGTCGGCCAATATTTGGCCCTGAACTGTCGTAAAGCAGGGGCCTGACCTGCAAAGAGTGGAGGGAGAGAAGACTCCGGGATAGGGCAATCATCTCCGAATTCGACGTCTAGGACCTCAAGATACGGCGCTGGGAGGTACATCCAGCTCCATCGCGGCGATGAGTATGGTTCCAACGTGGACGCATTGACTGCCACACAAAGTTGCTGTACCCTCAACCAAGACTTCGCCAGAAGATCAAAAAGGAATCGATCGACTTTATCAGCGGTGGTTTTTCCAGTGATCCTCTCGGTCATTTTGATCCAGAGCATCGCGCTCCCCGTCCGAGCGATGAGCTCATCGAACCACGGAGTCGGAGTGTTCATTTCGCAGATGTAGTCGAGGTCGATGAGGCGGCCCCATATCCACGATGCTTCCAGCATGGAAGTGCGCCAGGATAAGCATACCTGACTCGTTTTGAGGCTTGTGTCCAACGCTGCTGGGTCCACAAACATGTCGGCGTTGTATTCAAAGATTGCGAGAAGCAGGTCATGACCGAGTCGATGAATGGGTGCTGAATTCATTTTCGGTGATGCAGATACGATATGTTCTTAGGAGGCGGTTCAGTCTAATCAGCGAAAGTTCAGAACAAAGACAATCAACTTCGAAGCTAGTCAACCATTCGAATAAGAAACCTGACCTGTAACGCGTAATATCCACGCACGGTTCGGCCACTCTACGGTCCTCCTGAAATAACGGAGCGTTGGCGGAAATCCTGCTCGTGCGGCGCGGGAGGGACAAAGGGTATATGCAATGTGCAGTGTGCGTGGTCGCTGGTGTGGTGACAGAGGCAGACAAAGGGCGAGTCGTTGTCATGTCGGCGGATTCCGTGCCTCGGTGACTGAATCCGCTTTTGATTGATTTTGCCCTTTGTCATTCGCGTCCCTGCCAACAGAACATCAGCACAAAATGTTGAGAAAACGGTATAACCGCGCTGAGCCAGAGAAATACGCCGTGAATCGCGATGTGTGGCCTCAGCCACCTTTCAATTCCGATTCCCGAAATAGGGCTAGACTCACTTCGTAGTGAAGTTTGTCGCCAAACCAATCGTCCAAATTTTCCCGGTCTTCTCGTCGAGTCCATCGCACCAGCAAGCCATTCACCTCTGTTAATGACACATTCTCAGATGCGCCGTTAAATTCATATTGCGCTAGGTCAATAACAGCCAGAGGAAGCCCAGCGTCGCGGCGTACCTGCACAAAGCGCGTCAATATGCCCATGCTGTAGCGCAGGTATACGCTGGTAGGTTCGACGATCTTCAGGTCCTTTAGAACCGGGAAAAGAACGCTAGGTTCCTTCTCGTTTTTTGCGATTTCAAGGGCGTTCGCTACATCGATGAGGTGCGTGATTGCCCTTTCGTTGATATCTACCTCTTCTACAGCAGCGACACAGGCAAGAAATGACGCGAAAGCTTCGGAAAATAGCAGATCGTGAACGCGAAGCTGTAATTTCGTCGTATGTGCCAACTCGCGGAGCGTAAGCGCCTGGAAGAGTATGGCTGTGGCGTATGCTGGCAAATCTATGTAGGGAGCACACGAGATGTATATTGCAAATTTAATGTCAGAGTAGCGTCCGGCAAGAAATGAGACCGAATTTCGGTGGTGGGAGAGTGAGATGTAGTGAGGCGTGTACTTTCGGAAATGGCGCGCGGCGAATTTTGAGATAACGTGCATGGAATCACGGAAGGTGTCTTCTTCAATTTCTTGTAGACTCCGGATTTTCGATGGGCTATATGTCAAAGCACAGAAGGGCGGGATGTCTAAATAGTCCAACACACTAGCGCATTCCTTGATGCGGCCTGAAAGCATGAGCTGACGAAGGGCCGGGAGAGGGACGAGGCGTAGCGGCGATGGTGGGTTCGAATCGGAGACATCGTTCACGTACAGGCGTTCTAGATTTGGAGCCATTTCTAGGGCAGTCAGAATCTCGCATAACGTAAATGGGTAGCCTATATGAAGGGAACGTAGGTGAACCATCCAAGGCGCACGTATGTCGAAATTGAATCGCCATGCATCGAGCTCATTGAGAATAGGCGCCTTGTTCGCCAATAACGGTCCGGGTGCTCGCGTTTCGAGGCATCTGATCACTTTCGGGGTGCCTAAGTAGAGTACGCAAGTTTTGAGATGCGGGGCAGGGCGAAATATCGGCGCCCAGTCCGAGAATTGTGCGCTGCAGACGACACTACGGACATGCAAATGCTGGATCCTGACCCACTCGCCATCGAGGATCTCAAAGAAGTACTTGCTGATAGGGGATGGCGCGGCTGTAATGGCAGATTCCGCCTTCACCGAAAGGAGTGCGTTACCACTCCGCCGTAGGAGCTCGACGCGCCATTCGTGCGACGCGAGGCACAGTGTGTCGAGGTCAATGAGACGTCCCCACAAAGCCGGAGTGGCGAGCATCATCTCGCGCCACGAGCGACACACCTGCGCCGTGCAGCGCGTAGTTTCCAGCGCGGACCCATCGGAGAACATGTCGGCATTCATTTCGACGATGTAGTGCAGAAGGTCATACTGTAGGCCGGGCCACACCGACCCCTTCCGTCGATGACTGTGTGGTTGGAGAGGCGCTATCAACATTGACCCTATGCAGCGGCTTGCTAGAGATGGTGGAGGGGACGTATAGCGAAGATAGAAGAGACCAGGACGCAGGACGAGGTATATTCGCAAGCGTCGGAGATTATGACATTCGTGATGAAATGGAAGCGCAGACTTGAATCATATTCCTCGCCTTCAGGATCACTCATGTCATGCTTTGATATGCGTAGTATTCAATGCCAGGATAAGGGCAGCGTGTGTTGAAACGTTGAAGAGCCGCTAACCCTCGGACTATCATTTGCGCTCGCGAGCCTGACAGTGGGGTTAACCAGGAATAATGGTATACTGGTACCTTTTTTCATTGAAAAATTCTCGTTCTTCGCCTGGAATAACATATGTATACTGCACCGTGCTCTCATTTCCATTGGTTACTCCCTCTTCGCCAACTGAGTTAGCCTGCGTCGCCATCTATATGCAAATAAGAACTCACTCAGCCGACAATCCAAGCTTCCTTCAACTAATAACTTTCAACCATCATATTAGACTCCAGCGTCCGTTCCGACTTTTCCTTTAGTGCTAGATTGTGGCATTGAAACACGAGGAAGGGTAATCCGATTGGTACTCGCATGTCGTCGACATGGGCAGTAGTCCGGGTTCTGCATGATAATGGATACAATAAGCCAAATGGAAGAGGTAACGAATAGAGATACCGTTCGATATCAATCTGTGCCACTGATGGGAGTTTCTGCTTATCGAAAGTCCGGAGTTGGGCCATCCGCCAGAGGCCATCTGCCAGAGGCCGCCTGCGGCGAAGTTGAACGTGTTGGCATGCGTCACATCGGGACAGGCGGACGCCGTATACTGTGTTGATCAGAAGTTTTCATTGCCAACATATTTCATGGCGAGAAATAAAAGAGGTTGGTGTTATGGTTAGTGAGTACGTGAAGGTTGGTGAAGAAGAGGTCAACTGGCCCGTCAACGTTTCAACGTCAACGTCGACAGTGGCACGGCCCGGCACGCCGTTACATTCCCACGTCTCCGCCTGTCAACATGGCCGTGTGGCGAAATGGCATCGCGTCTGACTACGATACGCGAATCAGGAGATTGCAGGTTCGACCCCTGTCTCGGTCATTTTTTTTTTGAATTATCGCTCTCCGAAACGCCTACTTAGCTTTCATTCAACATTGACTTTCACAGAATTTGGACCTGCAGCGTGCCGGCGCCCATATTCAATTCCTTTTTAGACGCGAAGACTAAGTACCAAGGTCTAGTCTGTAAGCGGCGCACACTTCGAGATTACGTCACAAATGTAGCCAACAACAAGGTGCGCTGCTCAGTTCGAAATTTTCTTAAACCTCCATGGCAATCTCCTGAAAACCACCTGCGCAACTCTCGCCGACATGGACATCACGAGCACTCAAACGACGTACATATACCGTCTCAACTGTGACATGCTCTTGCACATATTCGAAATGAACGCCGACATGTTCACGGACGACAACGCGCTACTCTCGACGCGCTGCGCGTCTCAAGTGTGCCGCGGGTGGAGATCCCTCCTGCTACGCACGTCCTGGATATGGGCGCGCCTCCTGGACCTGGAGTGGCCACTCTTCAGGGCGAGACCGCCGCCGGAGTGGCTTGCGGAGCTCTTGCGACGGACCGGCAGCGCGCCGCTGTGGATCAAGGCGAAACACGCTCTGTCGCGGTCGAGGGATAGCTCGCCGCATATATCCCGGTTTATACTTGCCATTCTCACTATAAACTGGCACAGAGTCGAGCGGCTGGTCCTGTACGTCGAGGACCTTGACTGGAGTGTCCAGAAGATCAATAATCTATGGGGGTGGATGTACACTCCTGCGCCACAGCTAAGGGAGTTCGATGTCTCGTTCGGAAACCTGCAGTGGGACCATCCACCTTCCGTACCGCTGTTTGCTGGAAACGCTCCCGCACTGCGAAGCATGGTATCTGACCACCATCCGATCGACTTATACGCATCGTGGTTGCACAATCTGCGTGTCCTAGATATTGACGTGCCCTTCACTACCGCTGAAGCTATCATTGCTCTTCAGTCAACACCGAAGCTGGAATATCTGACTATCAATCCCCTGTCCACCCCCGAAGTCAACTCCAGATCATACGCCGTCACCCTCCCGAATTTGCGGAGTCTGACTATTCTGACGCCTTTGGGACAGTGCATTTTCCTCCTGACTTATATCCGTCCCCATCCTAGCTGCTCCCTCGTGTACTATAAGGAAGGCATAAAAGCAAATCCCCCGGGACACCAGATATTCGACGCCGCTCTTTGGGCACTCAGCGGCTTTGCAGATCGCACCCTGCCCATTGCCGCACCCACCAAACTTGAGCTATACAGCTCGCGCCAAGCCCTTCACCTCAATTACAATGCAGGTTTAGGCTCGCAGGACTTCAGCCTCGCGATCATCTCCTCGCTTGAAACATTTTCAAGTTTACCGTCCGATTTGACCCATTTAACATTCCATGCGTTTGCGTGCTCTGGGTTTGCGTCGGTCACGGACCTCCTTATCCGCTTCTCGGCAGCAACAAACTTGGTTGTTGAATCCCTGGAAGAATTCCTCAAACCTTTAAAATCTGTGGAGACTCTCACTACCGGCGAGGACGAGTTCAAGCTTTTCGCTCAAGTCCAGGAAGGCCTCCCTGTGGGTGATAGCGGTCCAGAGGAAGTCTTCCCCGCTCTCAAGGCCATTGTTCTTGCTGAGCGTGAATACGCTGTGTATTCTTCTCTCGAGACGGATTCGGAATCTGCCATTCGCGCTTTCGTTGAAGCACGGCGTGCCACTGGGCGTGTGATTGAAGTGCGCGACGGCGGAAATGTCTTCGGGCAATATAGGTGAAATAGTCATTTGTGTGTGCCATGTGGTGTGTTATTAGTGTAGCCATTTACCTCGAAATATGTGATATCGTAACACTCATGTAGTCCTCATCCTCGAAGAAAACAGAAATTAAATATGGTCTGTAAAATCGAACGGCTATTAACCCAAGTCCTAAATAAAATCTACTGTGCATGAAATGGCAACTAATTGTAGGGCAACGGCTGATTATACAAGTACGTTTCGATAGGAAGATCAAACGTTTCCAGTCCACAATCAAACACTGCAGGGAGAGCATCGGAGACGTCATTCACCGCAGCATGTAAGTCTGCGCCGGCGTAGTTATCTGTGTAAGTAAAATGGAGCGGCGGAGAAAGCTCCAGATACGCGGTCGAAGCGTAGCCTGTCGCCTCTGCGCCGTAGTTGAACATGTAGGTATCCGCTCCGAAGGTGAGAGAATGAGGAAGCGCGTCGATCGAGAAAGCAGGCTGATCGCCCATCGAGTTTACGTCCCCTAAGCACAGCTGGGGAACGGAGGGTACAATCGCGTGCGCGGATGCGGGGTTGTGAGAAAGTGGCTGAGCGGGAGCTGGGACATCGTCTACGACGCGCGTGGCCTTCTTCGCCCGCTTGGCTCGGCAACACATTCCAGGAGAGTACTGATAGTCCGGGTACTGGATCCTGTGCATGATCTGCTCCCGCCGCGCGGCCTCCTGGTACACGCGCTTCTCGTCGTCGGGCATCGCGTTCCACACGCGCGCGGCCTGCTTGCTCAGCTCGACCTGGAGCCCGTTCCCCTCCGCCTTCTGCGCGGCGGTGAACGCGGAGCGGAAGACGAAGAACGCGTTGCGCGGGCGGCGGATGTGCGACGGGTCGCGCCGGTAGCTCGGCGGCTTTGCGCTGCGCAGCCGCTTTGAGGGTGCGGCTTGGGGCGTGGTGATGGGAACGAAGGGGTCGGATGCGTATGTGGCACTGGGGTATGAGGGCGATGGGCTGGGAGCCAGCGTGTCGGGTGTCCAGTACGCATGGGGATCCGGAGATGCATAACTCGAATAGGGTGATGGGAAGGCCTCGAGGCGCCAACTTGGGTCCGTCGCGTAGGGTTCGCCTGAAAATAATGATTGTTAAATCGAAATTAAAAAACAAATGCAGAAATTAAATAGCATACCATAATTATATCCTCCGTTAGCAGATGCACAACTGGGAGAGTAATTACGAGCTTGTTCGTTGAACATAGCCATGAAGATGATCAAATGAAGTCGAAACAAGGCAAAGTATCGCAAGAAATGAGTAGTCAGTCGAGTAGATACACTCGATACTAATTTCTGGATTGTTGCTGTATTCCCCGAATCGGTGACCTTTTGAGGGTTAGCGACCCAAAATCCAGCATTTCCAAAGATGTAGCGCATGAAACTTACCCCTCACTAATAGCACATCGTGGCGTGAAGGGTACACGAGGCGGAACGTGGTGCTGCATGGGCCGACGTTCCGTGATGGGACTGCACGATAGGCTGCGATAGGTAATCGATATCGTTAAGCGACGTTTGGGATGAGAAATGGCCATGTGAAAGGGGACAATGAGTCTGCAATGAGGCCAGCTCAAGGGCGAAATGAGGTCATAATGCCTTCGGCACGGGGTGAGATAGACTGCACGCCTGGCGGAGAGAGAATTTACGGAGAAAATCCGTGGATCAGATCACCTCTTCGCTCTAGAAAAGCACTCAAGGAATATAAGTGCATTCCTTCATTCCTTGTAAGAGTGAAGTAAACTTATGAAAACAGCCCATAATACTAGCAGTAAGACTGTCGAAGTAATCAGTTTGATATTCACAATGGGATTTAGGAAATTCACATGGCTCCTGAATCTCGAGAAAACTTTAAGCCCGGGCTATAAGATTAATATTGTCTTTTAAAGAGATTCAATAACGCATGGTCGGACACTGCAGTGTGCCATAATACAAAGAAATAATAGTGACTATTCGGTCAGTCAAGCCTCTCAGGTATCATTTAGTTTTAAAATCGGGATTGTTCCTGGAGAAAATAGCTGTCAAGCCTTTATAACAGAGTCTGGTATCGTTCTGACCTTCTGAATCGGTTTTGAAGCTAGCTTCGAGCTTGCTGCGAACGCTTGTAGGCGCTTGTCGAGCGCTAATCAATTCGAAGCATGATTTACTCCAAGGCACGTGATGCCATCATTTTCATCGTACCAAAATTTCGAAGTTCGAAAGAAACAGCAACTTGCATTGCAACCACATCTATCCCTATACATGGACGACGAACCAAATTCTCAAATGGCGCCTATTTACCGCCTCAACTGCGACGTGCTGGTCCGGATCTTCGATCTCAACGCCGACATGTCCGACCTCGGTCTAGCATATGGAGTCCTGAAGCACGCTCGAAACAGCTCACAGGTCTGCCGTGAATGGCGCACGCTGCTTCTTGCTACACCCGTCATATGGGCAAAAGTACTAAGCTTCAACGAAATGTGGTTAATGAGGGCGAAACCGGAGTGGATCGCAGAGCTTTTACGGCGCACAGGCAGCGCGCCGCTAGACATCAAAGCCGACAACGGCCTGGGTTGCGCCGGCGCCAGGGACACAGCCCACTGCTTGTTCGACGTCCTCCGGAAGAACTGGTTCAGAGTCCGAAGTCTGGCCATACGCGTGTCTGACCACGAATGGGGCCTCCAGAACCCGATGTTATGGGACTGGATGTACACCCCCGCGCCACAACTTGAAGTGTTCGACGTTGACTTCGGCATCGATTCGCTGAAGGCTAGTCCTCAGTCTACCTCTCTGTTTGGAAACCACGCTCCTTATTTGCGCTCTTTCAGAGCCGACTTCTCCGTCTGGGACGTCAATGCGCCTTGGGTACCACACCTTCGCTGCATAGACATCGACCGGCCGTGTAATATGTATCAAACTCTTGCGGCGCTCCAGACGACAACGAATCTCGAGGAATTGACGATAGATCGCCTTGCGATGACGCATGGTCCCACACCGCCTTTACCCAAGGTACACCTCCCTCGGCTGGCTCGCTTGTACCTTTCGGCACACTTCGTAAAATGCGTCAAAATCCTTGACCGCCTGGAAGTACCCCCCGGCTGTTCTCTGATGTATACCCCCCGCGAGCTAAGCGAACGCCAGTTCGATCAACACCGTATGAGCCCCATGATCCACGCCCTATCCAAAGTCGCCCGGCGGTATTTCAAGGCGAACACCGCAACCAACCTGGAGCTATGCTTAGGTGCACAATCCATTCACTTTTTTCACAGAGAGAAACACCACAGATTCATGATCTGGATCAAATGCGAAAATGGCCGCCTGATGCCCGATCATGCGATGACTACGTTTCTTACCGACTTTGCCCTCCCAGAATTCACGCAGGTCACGGTGTTACTTCTACGGCTTCCGTGCACCAAAATCACGATAGAGAAAGCGGCCGCCTTCCTTGCGTGTTTTCCTGCTGTCACAACTCTGTCGACTGGCAATGACGAGATTCACCAGATCATGCGCATCCAGGATATGCTAGAAGTAAAAAACGGTGTTCCCTCCCTATTGCTTCCCTCGCTCAAGACCATCAATCTTCCCCATGATCAATTCGCTTCGTATGTTGGAACCGACGAAACATCGACTATTCACAAATTTATCGCGGGACGCCGCGAGGTTGGGCGTGAAATCGGGGTGGGCGACGGCGGGACGGAATACACCCACAATGTACACATATCGTTTGCAAGCCCTGTCAATTGAAATCGTCCGTGCGTCGAGAACGAGCGCGTTCGATTCTGACGACATTTTACACATGATAGACTTTTCATGGGATCATCAGCGAAGAAAAATCAGGGCAGCGATTGATTACAGTACTTTCACGTCGTGAAAATGCGCGTCCAACATGCGCAACGCTCGGTTCCCGGGATCGAAACACCAATAAGTGCTTGTTTTGTCCTTAAAAATATGGTTCCCATTTAATGCAATAGATAGATGGACCTTGAGTGGGGTTATACCCATCTTGCTGCAAGTGCATATATTCCGGTCTATTGTATGACAAGGACCATGGATAAACATCGCTTTCTTGGCGCTGTTAATCACTCTGCAATGAGACAGGCCTTGGCCGCGGCCAAGGCTTCATCTACCCTTGTGATGGGTAAAGATCTTGCCGGATTTTTATGACAGTGCGTATAAAGCAGAGCTGGTAGTGGTCTGCGTACTTCACACCAGAAACGACCAACACCATGAAGTTGCCTTCCTGTCTTTACTATACCATGTCTATTTCATTAAGTGTCGTGATCGCGACGCCTCTTGTACGTCTATATTCATTTATCTGGCTCTGTATCTAACTAACGAACCGGGAAGAGTTCAACGATTACCACTCCGAGTAGCACGACTTCGTACAGTACCTGGTACTCTACGACTACAATCAGCAGTACTTCAACGACGATTCCAGCTGCAAGCACTATAATCATATCCGACGTCAACAGCGCGGATTCTGGCACTACGACTTGCTGGGACGGCGGATTTGGAACTCCTTCGTCTTCGTCGAGCACCACTACAGCGAGCGAAACCGCCGTATATACCACATACTGAAGCTCAATTTAAATCCGAGCCTTCCAGACCCGTATCAGCTCGAAAAATAATGGGTGAGTGTAGATGCATCGATTAATGAGATAATGAGTAGCTCTAATCATCTATGTCATGTATCGTAATGTAGGACGAAAGGCGTAGAAGTCATGATAGGGTGCAAAGTATATTAGTGAAGTGAGAAATATCTAAGGCCGTTGATATGCCAAGAGAGCGTAAACGTAGTAAGATGTTGATGAATATCTAACTGGGCCGTCCGAGATGAAACTGAGTCTTTTTGGCCTTTTAACGGTGAGCGAACCGAGAACGCTGGCGGACCCTGGCGCCTATTCTGCGGAATATAAATCTAATCGAATATTATGTGAGTACTTTAGAGAGGAGTGCAAGAATCACTTACGGCAAGGGAGCTAGTATTGTTGTCAGTCCTGCAAGGAGTGCTGTCGATCCAACATAACCAAGTCGCGAGTCGTACATCGCTCGCGCAAACAGAGGAAACACAGCTGCGAACGTCGAGCGCATCGCGCTGTTCGCCGCCATGGCGGATGCCGCGATCGGGCGATACGCAGTCACCGTGTATGTGAATGTTGACGTGAAGACGAAGTAGATGCCGGCTCCGAACGGAACAGATGCAATGAGAGGCACAATCCACGGCACGCCGCGATAGCTCGTGAAGGCAAACCAGAACAACCCTGATACACAACGGTATTAAAAAGGGATGAATTCATTGGCCCAATTTATTAGTGCTCACCTATTGGTATTAGCACTCCACCGACCTCTCCCATGACTAAGCGCGATTCTGGCGGCACGTTCCCGTCGTTCTGCTCGGCCAGGCGTTTGGTGAATCTAGATATCGGGTGAGATACAGCGGTACATCAACAGAAAGTACTCACCGGTTCCAGAAAGGCTGCGTGGACACCGCCATGACCATGCCTATTCCTATCCCTAGGAAGCTCATCCCGGAAGATTGCGTATTGAATCCATGGAGGGTACCGAATATGAGCGGAAAGGCCTGAAATGTCAGGTAGAGAATACCGAGGATCACCGCGTTCCTAAAGGATTCTATCAACCAAATACTCGAGTTACACAACGAAAAACATACCATAAGTCTAATAGAAACGCCATATGGTCAAAAAAGAGGAGTTCTTTCAATCATCACCCGTGTGAGACGAATTGTGCAGTGAAGAGAGAAAGAAAAACATACGAAATGGCCTCGCGCAACTAGCTAAAATAGCATGACCGATGTGAGTGGAATCACGCTCCAACTCTGCCCAATATCGGTTGTCGCCAGATTGACTTCGAAGCCTGTGAATGTTTTAATTGGAGGTATATCCTCTAGCTAATAAAATACTCACTGTATAGCCTTGCGTTTCAACAAAACCGGTGTGAATGTCTCCGGGACTAGCTAAAACCATGAATAAGGTCTGTGTCAGTTTTGAATTTGAAGGTGTACGACTCCATGCATCATGGCGTACCAATACAAGCGCTACGAGCTCTACAAATGTCCAGATAAGCAAAATGCGATATGTCCATCGCCAATCAAGTGACTGTACCGAGATTGAGTATAAATACACTCGTGGAAAAAGCTGCGCACGCACTTGGTTTATAAATCTGCCAGCGATGACGTTCCGGTAAATATAAATATGTCAGGGTCAAAGATGTAGCTTGGCCAACGTACCCACTGATTAATGGACCTAGGACAGGGCCTATGAAAGGACATATCGTATACAGAGCCATTGGGCTATGGTTTGAATTTTAATACTTTGATATATAAGTAATCAGCGAAAAGCACGTACTTTGCAACAGTACGGTCGTTAAAGAGGTCACTGACGCTCCCTCCCGCTACACTTAGAAATGCCGAACCACAGAAACCGGTGAAGAAACGAAATATGAGATGAACGGCTAGCAATATTCAGTTGTGATGTCAGCCAATAAGAATATAGAAACAATACCATCGGTCACTCACCTATGTCAGGCGCAAATGCCACGGGCCAATTCAGAGCAAAAAATGTAGTATATGAGACACGATACACCAAATTTCGGCCGTATACTTCAGACAATGGGCCAATTAGCAAAGGCCCCAGCCCCAAGCCCAAGATATAAAAGCTGATCGAGAGAATCGCGACTTCTTTCCCGACATGAAAGTCTCTTGAGACTCCTTCTTCCGCAAATCCTGCCTAAAAATATTTGGTCAATGAGTAAGATGTGTAGCAGCCTGCCGTACCATTGACGATGCAGAAGCCACGCAGGTCGCCGCTGAGCTTATGCATATTACGATGATCCACTTTCGTGCCGTCGATAGGTATTGAGGGTCTTCTTCACGCTCCAAGTGCGACACTTCGAACGGGTCGATCTGACGCTGTAGCACCGAGTCTTGACTGCTGGCGTCACTGCTCTCTGGCTTGTTTGAACGTGCCGCGTCGCGTTCTTTGTTCAACTTGTTGAATTCTTTGAAATGCATGTCCCTGGTCCGAGGTGGGAGAATGGGTATGGGGGAACCTAGCTGAGACGGTTATGTATATGATGCCTCATGGAATGCTAGACGCTTTTCGAAGCATTTTTGCAAGCTACCACGCCTGGCTCATTCTATTTTAAGAAATGTAAAAGGTCTAGGCGACCTTCCGTGTTTGATGCAGGATGGTTCTTGCTCGGCTACGGAACCTTTTTGCTAGATGGGCTAAAGATAAAAGTCGGTGATTTTGGAACTTCGCGATTGTGAAGAATCTGAAGATACTTATTCAGAACGTATGTGGACCGAGAGGAATCTGTATGAGTGGCCTATGACGATGAAATTTGATCCGATGAGTTCAAGTTCATAGGCATAACAAATCAGAATTTGCGGTATTCGGTCGCTCGAACTTCGCCGATAAGTGCACGTTGGTATTGCACAGGTTGAACGTCGATGCATCAACTTTTTCATAAAATGACCTCACACCTACACAGGGTAATAATATGAATGACGATTTGTCACTCCATGGCCAGCTGTTCGGGTTTATACCAAGGTCTCTCAGACTCAAGTACTTCTTCACGTCATTTTGTCGCTTGTTCCTCTCGTATTTTTTGTTCTAGGTCTTGTTCTTCCGACGTGAAATCCGTGCCGTAGAAATATACTCTCATCTCCGATCACGCTGGCAAAGATACGTATGCTGATCCTGAGTACAAATTTTGAAGAGAGGTCTGGGCCCTCCTCCGGCGGGCCTACGACAATCGGCGAATCAGAAATCGGCCACGGATTAATTATTATCGATTAATCAACATATAGTCACCGCAAGTCCGCCGTTCGCGTATGTTAAAGTTACCCTTCAAGAAAAACACAAACCATCATGATAGTACAAGCAAGGTCCAAGATCGTGTAAACGAATATTTATCATTACCTTGCGATGTCAAGAAAATTGCAGCGCAGATGCGAAAAAAAAATTCATTGGCCTATGCCGTTTAAGAATTATTTGAAAATGAGAGGAGAGATATGTGCGAGATCTTTGAACCAGTTGACCGAGTAAGAAGTAACTTTAATAACTCGGATATTTGTCGGATAATACGATGTTCAAAGGGCGCCGGCTTTAGCCGGATGACAAAAGATTGGTCGCCTCCGAGTCCTGCTCAGTTCTCTCCCTCAATCTTTCCTCGATCAACAGTAAATTCAAGACTACGTTCATACATAAAACAGGTATGATCGACTCCCTCGAAAGCCATACCGAAATTCATCATTTGTTCTATGTGGTCTGGAAACGGAAAGTCATCATGTCTTCCTTCCACCTGTTTTCAACCGTACGTCAGTGCTGCGACTTTGAAGCAAAGGTGACACTGCCTACCTTTTGACTTTGCGGGAACCTTGTCTTTGTTGCTGTTAAGATGAGTAGGCTGCCTCTCAGGTTGTGCTCTAGACGAGGTGGACTTTCCTGCCGGCACTGGACTGGGCGAACGAGAGTTCCTATTATGTTCGGGGTGGCTCTGAGACGACTGTTTTTTCACGCCGTGTGAGGGCCCTTCAGAAGGAACATTACGACTCTGGGACCGTGTTACACGGCTAGGGAAAATACCGGGACTCATTCCTGCTTCGTGGACATGAAGACTCGGCGCCGCTCGTGAATGAGGTCCCGTATCCGAAGAATCATGGTGAATGGCAGTGCTCGAGAGAGGTGGTATTGCATGGTCCGGGTTACCATGCGCGTAGCGGCCACTTCGCGTGCCCTTCTTAGACTTTGGCGCGTACCGAGCCTCCGCGGGCGTGTTCGACGAATGGCTTGGCGGCTCTAGATGTAACCTCGAGATACCTTCAGCAACAGCTGCCAGATCTGCTTCAGCTGCGTGGCTCCCGACATGACCGGTATCGTGACGAGGGTTGGCGGGATTGGGAAGCCGGTGTACGGCAGGCGGAGTCAGTGAGCTGGAATGATGGTGAGGCTCGGGAACTATGCTGGATGACTGACCATGATGTTCTGCTAGGTGCAACTGAGCCATATGATTGGCGATAGCCTCGACACCAGAATGTCCAACGTTGTGGGGAGCGGCAGGCAGTGGGACCAACGGTAAGTTAAGGGGCTTTAGATGGTCGTGACCATGGGTCTCTACATCCAAATACGCTGATATCCTGCCTCCTGAAGGGCTCTTGTGGTGCGAAGCGTGGTGGTCAGGTGTATTGGGCCCATTCTCCGCTTGGTTGGCGAGCTGTTTCAGATATTCTGCTCTGTTTCTTGGTCTAGGCGGACGACGTGACTCCATGTCGGTTTCTGGCAGAGGAGCTCCAGTAAGCCGAGCACGGTCATCTTCCTTCCCCCTCCATACGACCCCGGGCTTGTACCACGGCGGCCAGATTACCTTGGAAAGGGGATCCTGCGACTGGGGCGCTTTCTTCTTGCCTTTGGAAACTGGCAGATCTTTCTCAGGTTCGGTCCGTATACGTGGTCGCAAGCTGAAGTCTCCTGCTTTAACAGTGTATGAGCCCTCCTGTCCTGGAGCGGCGATTTTCACTGAGAGCTTCTCTGGATCTGACTTCGCAACCTGTGAAGATTTACCAGCCGCCTTCCTTTCCTTGTCTCTGGACTCTTTACTTTCTTGGTCGCTTTCGCTTTCGTAATGTTCGCGATCTCCGACATTCAACCATTCAGGCGCTTCGTAGCCCATGCGTTGCCCCCGATTGATATGAGTAAGCCAGCCGAGATTTGCTCGAACTTCCCCTCGTGTTCGCGTCTCTTCGTCACCCTTGTCACCTTCGCGTACCTTGTCAGCAAAATATTTCATAAAGCCCCCTTCGCTGTCTATTATAAAGCTATTCAGCATAAGTAGAATTAAAGATGAAATATCTTACTGGACTCATCATGTGGGACATACATGACCGTCGTTGTCTCTTGATGATCGGGGTTGATGAATATGGCAGGCAACTTTTCGTCTTTGTCGTACTTGTCATGCCAGGTCGGAACATCCTTGATTGCGGCCTTCCTGTTCTCACCTTGATGTCCTGGAGGTAGAATATGGTAAGGCAGTCGGTTTTTGGGGAACCTCTGCTGGTTAAGTTCGACATGAACCGCATGGTAAGGATATCTATCGTCGCCATAGAATGCTGTCACTACATTCCTCTTCTTGTCGACATGTATTTTGCTTCTTCCTGGAAGTGGGATGGTTGGGTCATCGAAAGGGTTAAATACATACGGCTTCTCATCACTTTCCGACGAGGTGCCTGGAAGTGGGAGAGAGGCAACGAAAGAAAAAAGATGAAGTAGGAGAAATATACAGAGACTAAGCAAATGCAATCTCATAACTTTTTCGTAGAAATTGACCAGCAATCGAATGGAAGACTTCGCCCGCGAAGTTGTATGGGGTAAAATGAATAAAATTCAAGGGTTATATACTAAAGTATTATACGTCTTTGCTCGTCTTTCTGTGTGTCTCTGTGTGGGCTAATTATCATCAAATTCATCATTTAGTGCACCACATTAATCTGTAATTTTGTGTAGGCCCTCGAATACGTATTGTATATACACCCACTTTGATTGTAAATTTATCTGAAGGAAATTGGTCTAGCTGCGGATGATAATGTGTGCTATCCGGTGGAAGCGCTGTTAACATATACACCAAATATGTGTGCGTTGATTAGTGGTGATCCACAGAGGGAATAAGTCAAATCAAGATAGAACTCTAGAGTCTAAACGTAATGTCGTTTTGCTTGAGGCTCAGATGCCGCCTAAGCGGTGTGTACAAATGATGCGCCGCAAGGTTTCAAATTTTGGGTTGTGGGCTGCCATTACACCTTGTTTTCTGTTGGCTTTCTGATCGTTTATTGCAAATGGAGGTGCCGGTGATATCGATAGCTTTGATTGGGTGTGTTTTGGACGGTGGACAAACAAGTTAAACTTACGTCAGACTTCAACGCTTTCGAGTCTGTCCAAAACCACTAGATTTTTGTGAGCGAATCATCTTGTCACCTGCTTTCCCTTTCTCTACTCCAACCAACGCAACTCAGCGGAAAACCTGCCTTGCCATAACTCACAACATGCTGTCAAACTTTCCTTCTGATCTGATTATGGAAGTCATTGACACCATCGCCACCGATACGGAAGTCACCAGTACAGAACTTTCCAGTATTTCTCTCGTCTCTCGCATTTGCAGAGCCCGTAGTAACTTTCACAGGTTCTCCAATCTGGAGTTGCTTATACACGGAACGCCGACACACCGTATACTCGCGCTGGTGGCCCTTTTAGGCTCAGATGTGTGGCAGATAAATGAAGGGATTTCCAAATTTGTCAGATCACTTTCACTCATCCTGGGGGCGCGATGGGGCGACAAAGGCAAATTTCTCCACGGGCCATGTCGGGATGCAGCTTTTTCCAGGATTATCAAGCTTATCTTGGGAGGGGCCACGTCCTCCGATCATGAGCTTTCAGTTGTATTTGGCTCCGAAAGATTTTGCATTCACAGAGGGCGCGATGCAAACTCTAAATGGCATGACGGCTATCCCTTCACAATTCTTAGCAGCAACCTTGTCTCCGCGGTACATGCCTTACTCTGCAGCTCAGCTATATCTCATTTGACCATCCAGTATATGTGGGACGTTCCGAATACTCTTATATCGGGTTCCAGAACTACTCATCTACATCTCGACCATGTTCATTTCATCCATGCAGGATTAGAACCACAAGCCCCTTTGCAAGCTTTGAAGGATCTTGGGATACAGGATTCACCTTCATTTTTGGCAGCTGTTCTAGGCGCCCAAATCCCACCTATTCGTCGACTTAAGTGCTGGATCAACCGACACGAAGAGTGTCAGCTATTGTATGTTCTCCGCAAAAAATTGAGTACGTACGTCGTTAACATTGACAGAGGTGACATACTTTACATATATCAACATGTAGACGAAATCTGACATGCATTTGGTCCTTACAGATATGGAAATCCCTTGCCCCACAATCGACAATCAATTTTTTGTTTCAGAATCTTTGAGATTCGAACATTTCTATGACCAATTTCTGGTGGATAAGTCAGTCGCCGAAGAATGGGAAACTAAAGAGGATCCCCAAGCCCAACCCGTTTTCTTGAATATATTCAATCTACTCCCAGGAATTATCCCCCCCTCCCTTGTTATTGATATCAGTGCAACCTTGCGGTACTACCTAAGGCCAGGAACACTATGCTATGGTCTAGACCACATATACTCCCACATATACCACCCCTCCCTGATTGAACGCCTCAGGGTTTGCTCGTCTTCTGGAGATACTTTCACCTCCTCCAAAATAAAGATTGAAATCTACTTCATCATGAAATTCGGAGAGGACTACGACCCAGAACAATTCAGTTCCATCTCCGAAGCCTACTTGCGGAACCTTCTATCCCCTTTGGACGAATTGGACGGAGTCAAACTTGATATTGAGGTAGCCAGCACCCTTGACGACTACCCAAACGCTTTCAAGTTATGAAATACAGAGCCGGCAGATGTATATTTTCTGATAAGTCAGGCAACTGCACCGACGGTTGAAGTTTGATTTCCCTTCTTCAAATCTGAAAGAGCGTACTCTCCGCTCCCAAACCCGTCGTTACTTACGATTCGTGACCCAGACAACTTCTCTTTCTTCCTGAGCGCTTTTTTGGCCTCCCTTGCCTCCCTCTTTTTCCTCTGCTTCTCAGTTTCGTCCTTGTTCCTCCAATCGCCGAGAAAGCCGGTTCCGAAAGTCTTCCGCGTGTTGTATCCCACTAAAAGTAGCGTAGAGATCCATTCGGGTAGAACGTGAAATATGTAGAAGGCAGCCTTTGCGGTTCCCTTATTCAAAGGATTCGGAGAAGTCAAAGAATCCACTCTGTAATGCATCACAGCCAAGCGGTATATGGCGACAGTGGTCTAGATTAGGGGAACGATGAGACGGGCGCTGAGTAGACTGGTATGAAGAATATGCTCGTACCATTAGCAAAATAATGCTGACTATGATATTAACACCGCGTTTGATGATACGTGGAAAACGAGTGGTACCCCAAGCGGCGTAAAACAGAATTACGAACGCCAAAGCAGGGACGATGGCTGTACTAACGTATCTGTATCGCGGATTCATGTAAACGAAGCGCAGAGAAGCAGGTCCGTAGAACAGAAACCCACCTCAGCTTTGCAGTAGAATCTGCAGATCCTTGCCGGGTGATAGCATTACTGTAATTCGCGTTGGCGATAATTCCCGGCACAGTCGCTCCAAGAAAGGCGAGACCAAGTAAGTTCATCCCGGCTCGAACATTGCCTCGTGTACGAGGGACATCGGGTGTGCCTTCAGGTGGCGGCTCGATCAGGCAATCCTTCGTGGCCGCTGCGGGAGATTGAAAATACGTCGCGGATCCAAAGGTTGGGTTCACGAGGAGGCAGCGGAGCAGGTTGACGAGGTCATTCGCAATTCCAATGAAACCCATGCCAATGCTGCTCTGCAGGTACGCCGTGAGGCCCAGACTGAGGCGCTGAGACTCGTTATGTGCTTGCGATGCGCGCAGGCTGAAGAAGACAACACTGGGCAGGCCGAATGATGGGTCAACACAGAATTGGTGACAAACGGTAAGAACTCACCGCTCGATCGAAAAAGTCACAGTTCCGAGTAGCAAGAGGGTCCGTGAACGCCTGTGCGCCATGCGATACACCGTCAAGGGCAAGATCATCGCATAAAGCACCGCGAAAAGGATGGACGGCACCCAATCCGCCGAAAGGGGTGTACCACCAACCGGAGCCGGAAAGTGAACTACCGTAGCCATCTGGGTGCTACTGTGAGCCGTCTAATGCGAATGGTTGATGGAATGTGAGGTTTGGGGTTCCAAAATGTTTGTGCCCGTCTAGTTCATGGTCATAGTGCATATATATTGAATTGGCACACAGCCGCAGATGTTTATCACTCCGGAATTTCCACTCTTTCCGCGACCCACCCAAAGTAACTCCGCTGTAATTGGGTTCTTGTAAATTGTAATTGGGTTCTTTTGAAGAACCTGGAAGCCTGAACATGCGCAGCTCCCAGCACGAGCCAAATTTATCTGATTTTCATTGATGAGGCTGAAACTCCATCTTACGCTGCGCGCCGCAGTACTACTCGCATAAATCACGTACAGCGAACTCAATTCGACAATAGAAAGTGTCAAACATAAGGTTTGTATGATGTACACCTTTTTTCCCAAGTCTTGTATATTCATCTTGCAAAGGGTCTCCCTGCCTTGCCGTTCTACAAGTATGATTACAGTGTCTTGCATAATGTTTTGCACTCGACGATATCAGTGAACTGCGTGATGTGACCATCAGAATTGATCAAATCATTTCTCACGTCAACATCCTGGGCGGCACTTGGGCGGCACCCCCGTTTTGCTCGCCCAGCCGTCGCGCCGGTGAGTTGTGCATTGACTTCCCTGCGTCTTGAGGTCCTATTAAAATTGGAAAGTACTCTACCCGGAGGCATGTAACAGGTGGTTCTCTACTTGTGTTCCAGGCGCGGGAAGAGCAGAGTTCTCAGAGTCCGCCGAGGAGAGCCCGCCCAAAGCCGGCCGCTCGGCGGCGAAGCAATCACTCGGTGAGTTGTCGGTGAGTTCCCTCTTGGCTACTCCAGTGTCCACACTCCCCAAAATATGTTTGGAATGAATAATTGCTTTTTATGCGCCGCTTTCATCTCATCCACACACGAGCTATGTTCCCAAAAGCCCCAATGACCCCACTGTGGCGACGCCAGGGTCCAGTGGCCGCCGAACTTTTGGAGGCTATTTATAGCTTATTAGCAAGTGACTTGATTGTCACGCGAATTTAGAATCGTCGAGTGCAAAACATTATGCAAGACACTGTATTATAATTACGCAACGATCATTAACACCATATGTCACATTACAACAGCGGACAGTCTACCGCATCGTCATACCTATGTGAGTCTCATGCAATAGTCGGGATTGCCCGTGGGATTCTACATTCGAAATCAGATAAGCCTGAAGACATTCGGAAGACAGCCTGCAGGAACGCACCAGGGCCCAGTTTGGGAAATCTACAACTTTCCCGCTTCCACCACCGACCGCAAATGTATAAACAAATACCATGACCTATATACGCGGTTAGGACAATACCAAAAAAAAGTATCAGCCAGTTAACTGACCTGGGTACCTCCGTCGAGGGCAGCCGACATCAGGAAGTTGTACTTGCGGAACCACACCGGACGATAGCGGCGGAGATAGTATTGCGAGAAGACGGCGAGCATGAATGTAGTGAAAACAGAGCTGTTTATGCCTACACTCAGATACCCAACGGTCCCTGTTCATGAAAGACTTCAAGAGGGAGTCATGGTTGGGGCGGCACATTGGACGTACAGCAAAGGATAGGCGTGACAACTTTGTCGGCGCCAAGTTTGGGAAATTTCTTGTGCAGAAGCCAGAATGGGACTGGAACGGCAAGGCCGATGAGGATGCCGAAGGGAACAATCTTGGAGAAAGGCCAATTAGTATAGAGGCAGTGCAAAACAAACCCAAAGACTTACCACGTAACGGCCGCCGGGAGCATACAAAATGCTCCCCAGTGCTCCCCATGAGATCGCATTACTGTTGAATGATTGGACTTGTTGACCAGACCACTGAGTTTATTCGCGTCAACGTTATTGAGATAGAAGTACTCCGCTAATTTTCACTTACAACGTTCGTTCCTTGGACAGAAAGTAGAATTTCTCGCCGACTCTTGATGATGCTCTTCATAATGACGTAGTTCAACAGACCGCCTATCACAGCGCCCAAGGATTGGACGGTGAATGTAGCACGAGGAGGAAGTTTTGTGTATTGGCCCTAATCGGAAGTTATTGAGCGATTTCAGATGGTGAAACAAGTATGCTTACCAACTTGAGATCGCGAATGATGCCGCGCGCTTGGTCAAGTGTGTTGTAGCCGTAGAGTGTGAAATACATATTGGCTTGAGGACTTCCGGGAATCAGGGCGGCTCCAAGCATTTGCACAAGGTGTTGAATGTTGGGCGAAAAACCTGAAAAAAAGTTTAGAATGAGGCCAGTAATCCAATAAACGTAACACCATACCGGTGATAGCATAGACAGTGATCACGAAGGGCAAGAAAATGGCGGAGATTATGATCCCGACGATGAGACCCCACCTGCAATCATCTTCAGCTCCGAACCGAAGAATAATAACGAATCTGACCAAGAAGGCCACTCACCACGGAAGGCCAGATCCGCCAGTGTACAGTGTAGCCATCGCCATCGCGAAGCTGCTGACGAGCATAGCGATGTACCACCATATGGGGACCTCCGGATACACCTTCATCTTCGCTAAATGAGGATCATAATCCTCGCCCGCGCGGTATTTCTTGATGACGGAAATAATTTCTTTTCCGTACCATATAAGGACATGCGTCACAGTCGCGCCAATCGCCATGTTCCAACCAACCTTGGAGATTACTTGTGACGATGCAAACCAGGGAAGGCCGACCTCGGCAAGTTTCGCGCGATCAAGGAGGAAGTTTTCGTCGAGAATCGAGGTCTGATTGAAGCGCGTGCCGTCGAAGTTGAACAGTGATTGCGAGAGGAAAGGGAAATTCTGGCCAAACCATACGTTGTAATGGTATGAAACACAGAACGCCACCCTGGGATTAAACCAGTAATATAAGCAGCAAGCACATGAAAGGCAGAGGAAAACTTACATGCAAATGACGACACCGCAATAGAGCGTAAGCTGGGTAGACAATGGGGTGAAGAGGGCACCCATAGATCCTCCCCCCGAGCCGACATAGTTCCAATCTAAGCACAAAGAAAACATTCCGAGGCCTTCGTTTCCAGCAGCACCGCCTATCACGATATTTGTTGAAACATATATTTCACCAGTGGCAGTGCACACTTACCGAATATCCGGGTAAACCATGGACTTTTCCTATTTGCGAGGCAGAATATACTGATTCCAGTGAGAGTACTATATCGCCGACATGTAAGTGGAAATTCTTAGTGGAAGTAATTGGATCTTACGGGGCGATATACTCGGGGAACCATTCCCATAGAAAAATGCCAATGAACGTGCCCCAGAAGAACTTGACGCGCTTTTTCTGCATAAAAATCTTCTTGCCTCTGTGCAGAGCATCGAAGAGCTGCACCGTAGGAAGGAGGTTTGGGAAGACGATATAGGTGGGGTAGACAAGGAAAGAACGCATGATACCTAAGCGCCAACGACAATGAACTTTTACTCGGGAGGGAATATGGCTAAAGTCTTACCTCCTAACCCATATCCCAAGAGCTGCGATCCGATCAACGTGAATATACCAACTCCTGCGTTGGGCTGAATGTTGTAGTATAGGTCATCCGCAGCAAATATGCTAATAGCTAGAGCTGAATCAGCTGCGGTGGAGGCAAAAATCGTGATAGCGACATGTTCCTTGAGGTCTGTAGCTGCTTAGAATCGCTGGTGGATGATCGCGAAGTGGAACACTGCTTACTAAAGGGCCCGGGGTTCATGAATCGCCAGAATGTCGTGTCTTTCGTTTGTAAACGCGCTTGCGAGTTGCCTGGGCCAGGAGTTATCTCCTCGAGAACAATGCCTAGGATGTAGGCGATGATCTGAATGAAAAGCTGGCTAACATACACCGTTTGAGGTCGGAAATACTGGACAAATGGGTTTAAGAAGGCGTTCAAGCTGATAGCGAGAAAGCGCTCACGAAGATCTGTCCCAGAACGGATCCGAAGCATGATAGGCCAATCCCAAGGAACCACATTCGGAAGGTGAAGACGGGCAGAGTGGGGTCATCGTCGAGCGAAATGAGACGGGTGGCGACGTCAATGTCAGTGACTAGATTGGCTGTAAGGGAATATAAATTTCCTATGAAACCATGCAACATACCGATTGGGCGCTCCTTGCCATCTTCATCGAGGTCGATGTCCCTGACATCAGCATAGACCTCTCCTGGAATCGAATTCACGCTCTCCGCCTTCTCATTGACGTTGACTTTCTCGTCGCTGTAGGTGGAAGACTTCCGCTCCACATCTACAGATTTAGCCATGCCTTGCGTTGCCAAAGGTCGTGAAAGGCGTAGAGAGTAAGAGCTGCCGAATAAGAAGCACACCGAGAGACTTTATACGCAAACCGAGAACTATAGGTCATAGTCGAATGGGCTATCGCTGAGTGGCTTGGGAGGCATCACAAGCCCTCGAGCACATGTGGCAAGTAGATTAACTTCGTAACAAGGCCGAGATACTCTTGGTGCACGCGCGATGTCTTCCAGCCTTCTTGGCTTGCCGAGACTTCATTATGACGATAAAGATAATGTGGAGCTGTTATGAACGTATAGTGTATGTATGTAGATGCATTGTCAGTGTTTGAAAGGAGTATAAGAATGGGCGGCCTATACGCACTTCTGATAGGGCTTGCCTTGGCTTCCCTGTTACCCACGCGTACATCTGCTGATATTTCATCTTGGGCACTTTTTGAGGGCTCTTCACACCGTGTGGTCCTGAGGCGATGAAAAGTGTCGCAATCGAGTCCAAGCATTTCAGTTATCGTGTTTAGCGTCTGCAAGTCGGTGGCATCCTTTTTGATGGCTTTAAATGATGGGGTCCGAAGGAGAAAGCTGAAGCGGCGAATGATAAGAGCATCCCTCTTATGTAGTGGGCCAAGTGATCTAGGTACGCGCTACGGAATATTTGCATTCGTCGGTGTGGCCTGGGCGGCCATCGCTGTAATTTCAGCACTTATTCGCAGGTCGTCGGAGCTCTGGTAGCCTGAGGTGTATAGCTCGGAAGTAGTCTAGATCACAGACATCAGGCACGGAGGGGAATACGAGCTTCAGCGCTTTCAAAAACAGAAAATAGGAAGGGCACAAAGCCCGGGGAACTTGAAGAAACGTTGAACATAAATATCAATTGACAGAAAGACAACCGGAAGACGACGATTTTCGTCCAGTTCAATTGAAACTCCGTTTAGAACAGCGCGCGAACCTTGCTGTCGACGCCCAACGTCCAACCACGACCCTGACATATCTCCGAGAATACTAATAATTTTAGGCGTGAGCAACAAACCGACCGCTCTAAGTTGCTCGAGGAACAAATGATCATACTACTGCGAATTATACCTGTACAAGAATATTGTATAAAACATATTTACTGAAAGGTCCGAGTCCGAGAATTTCATGATGAAGCCTCTGACACCAGAAGAATTATTGCTGTCTTCGCTCCGAAAGGCTGCCTTCATCATCCTGTGCATGCTAATACCTAGTATGAACGCGACAAATTTTCTTCACTAATAGAACTAGAGCCTATCACAATGTCGATTGCCTGCTGTACGATATCGCGGTCGCCCTGGAACGTGAGCCGCCGGAGCGCAGTCGCCGCGTCGACGAAGTGGCTCTCGAAATTCTCGTCCTCCATCTGCGACCCCACGACCTTCTCCGCGCCCTCCTCCGCCAGCGCGATGTACCAGAATATCAGCTTCGTGCGGCCGTTCCCCAGCTCGCGCACCGTCACGGCTAAAGGCTCTGTGATGTCGTCTACAATCTGCGTGCGGTGGACGTTGGACACTCCTGGAGCGGGAGCTTGTGTGGGCATGCGCTGTGGCCAAAGGTGGCATGGGTAGCTTGTCTCTTCGTACGTCTCGCGGACGGCGGCCTGCTCCAACGTCTCCCCGCGATCCTTGCGCCCTTTCGGAAGGAGCCACTCGTCTTTCGTCAGTTGATGGAGAATGCAGATTTCGAAGGTACTGGCGCTTGTTTGACTTTGGGAGGCTGACACTGGTATTGGCTGAACGCGTCGGAATAGGACGCTTCCTGCCGATATAACAAAGTTTCCAGCAAGGTATTGCGTTGTGGGGTAGTGCGACGCGGCCATGGCAGTGCGAAATGCTGCACGACAGACGGTCTACTAGGTGCTTTATGTCGTCGGACGAGGTGGTGTGCACATAAAAGGATGACTTGGTATGAGTGACAGTGAACATGTTACCGAGCTCGATGTATGACTGATATTTGCTAAATTTGACTTATATAAACTGAGCGAGTGCATTTGGGAAATGGAATTTCCGGCAGATTTGTCCGGCAGATTTTGGCGTGCCGGACATTCCGCCGGACAGCACGTGC
>JAEKIV010000162.1:0-56473 GCA_016801325.1 Hypholoma fasciculare | reverse complement strand
CGGCGAGCCGTTGACCGGGAGCGTAGCAGGTAGGCCGCGAAGCGGCTCTGCCGTCGCGGAGCGACGGGTCATAAGGCTCGTGATCATATAATTGCTTGTCGTGATTCGCAATTCTGTTTCTCAGATGGATTGTGACAGAGCTTCAGCCTGAGACTACATTTTTGAAGTCAAATAGACCAGACAGCATTACAAGTAATTTGCATTATTGGTAATTACAGAGGCAAAGCTAAGTTGGAGCAGTCATCTCTGCCTGCAGACCTCCTGTTGTTAAAAGTACACTGTACAGAGCTATCCGAGTTCAACCCGTGCTAAGAAAAAAAAAAGTACAAGAGTAAGTAGTTTGGTATGTAATAGTAAGCAGTGGTCATCGAGTAGTAAAGTGTATCAAATCTCAAAAATGAAAGCGTCGAAATCGAAAGTAAATGAGTAGTACATCGCATAGCATCAAATAAATTGTCGTCATGTCATGAAAAGCATATCCTTCAGACCCCGCCTTAATCTCCTCACCCGCCCCATGAAGCTGCCTTCGGGCGCAGCGTCGACCTCCCCGCTCACAGCCTCGCGATCGCGCTTACTATCGCGCTCATCAGAAACGGGCGGCACAACCGGCGTAGCGGAGAAACGGAACCCGTCCTCCGTGATCCCCGCCGACGCCGCGTCCTCCGCGAGCGCCATGCGCAGCTCCGTCTGCCCGCTCATCGAGAACCCCACGCCGCTCCCGCGGTACCCGCGCCCGGCGCTGCTGCGCGCGTACGACACCGTGTGCGCGTGCGGCTCCTGCTCGCCGTGGGAGAGGCGCTTCGCGCGCCGCGGGAGCGAGAACGAGAAGCGCGCTGCGCCGGGCGCCGGCGTCGGGGGCAGCACGGGCGTGTCGGCGTCGGGCGCGGTGCCCGTGTCCTCGTCGTCCGGGAGGGCGAAGACGGAGAGCGCGTTCACGGCGGGCTGGGAGTAGCCGGGGGAATAGAACATGGTCGACATCGAGAGGCGGCGGGACGTTGCGGGGAGCGGGGATGTCGCGGATGGGGTGGATTGGCGACGGGAAGGTGGGGGGCTGCTCATGCCTGAAGTGGGCCGCGAGGATGATGGGGAGATGCCGCCCTTGCGAATGGCGGAGTAGTAGGGTCTGCTTGGGTGTCCGAGGCGGACTGACCGCGTCGAGGTGGGACTTTCGGAGGGGTCTTCGGGAGAGGTGCTTGGTGTTGAGAGTTCAGGTATTATAGAAGGAGTCATCGGGGAGTCAGAACTGTCGGTAACGATCGATAATTGCTGTGAGAGCGTTCGTGGGGTGGTAGCCTTCAGGCTGGTCTTTGAAGCTGACGGACGGAGTGTCAGCGATATGGGGATCGCTTCCGGAGCAACCGCCGCCGGGGATGATGTCTGCAGGACATTGAGATGTTTCTTTCTGCGTACCGTCCGCAGTCTCTGTTGGAGAGTCGATGGCGATGTGTCGTCCCCGGTGATCGTTATGAGCTCGTCTTCGCTGGTCTTCATATCGGGCACATCAATGAAAAGAAGCTTGCGCGACGATTTGTGGCGGAGGGGAGTCATGACTGGGTCGGAGCGATCAACGCCCACTGATGAAGTTAGCTCTTCACTGAGGGGAGGCGGATGCTCAGAATCCAGGAGTGCGTCCTCTTCCCCCGCTATCGGGCTAGAAAACACCTGGGAAGAACAAAAAGTGGTCAACTATTTGGGAACACCCTTTGTTTTATCGAAGCCACTCACCGAGTGAGTTGCTGTAGCGACATTCTTCTCCTCCTGAAGCGGCGCTGGTTGTCCCGATGTATCCCCTTCCAACGGTATACTTGTTTCGTCCTGCGGACTGTTGTCATGAGATTCCTTATCACGACTGCGATTATCTTCAGTCGTCGGTGCTTGGATCATGTTGAGGGCAACAGATGAAGGTCTCGAAGGATTCTTAAGGCAACCTCCCCCCGGCATCGTGCCATGAACCGCTGATGTAGTCAACAATGACGATGCGGGGTCATGAGGCAGCTCCGATAGGCATACTTCAGCGGAACTAACGCATCTCACACGTGGGACAGATCGCTTCAGCGCATCTCCAGCCAGGGTGGTCCGTACTTGTGCTTGCAGCAGTGGCAGCGATTTATGCTTCGGAAAATACTGAACAGGCCATCAGCTTGAACATTGTCGATTATGACTGGGAGAAATGGCACCACACCAGAACAGTATAAGTGGAACCATGGACCGATTGGTCTCTCTGCCTTGCGGCTGGTGTCATCCCGCTAAATCCAGACTGGCAGCTAGCGATTTTCCTGGAGATTTTGGTGTTCGTTTAAGAGGTGGAAGAAAGAAATGAGGGCACAAGAAACGCAGTAGTTGGACGTCTGTCTCGCGAAGACTTCGATATTACCCGGAATTAGCTCCCCACAAGGTCGCTTGCAGCGAGTGAACCCATGAGCCGCGAATTCTCACTCGCAGGGTTCTCGACATGTTCTGGATGACAAAAAGATAATCCGAGTTTGGGTGTCCACGCACAATAAGCTCGGCTAATCCCGATAGCCGCTGGCCGCGCAAGCCCCATTTGCCGCAACTTTTGATTCAATACTTCATCTCGACTCACTCATGGAACAGGCTGAAGTTGGCTGAAGTAGGAAGGCATATTGAGCGTTATAGATTTCGATTCTCAATTATACCGCTCGGATTTTTCTACAAATTTATCTGTGCCCGCGACAACTGACAAGACCAAGGTATCAGTATGCAACAATGAGCATTCCACGAGTAAGATAATTTCTAGTCATCCATTGTTATTTCAGCTGACCCAAAGCTCCACCCGAAAGATAAAACATATCTTGGACCTTGGCCGTATTTCAGTCAGCCTCCATAGCATCTTTGAAATATTCCTTCTCCTCTCTTGAACATGGATTTCGACCGGCTTTGCTCTTGTCCGCCTCTTGTGTACCTCGGTTCGCCCCATGGGATGCTTACTGGAAATTCTGGGGACACTGTGGGCCGCCATTGTTGCTTATTTCCAAGGAACAAGGACAGAGTCCCCGCCCGTTCTTCCCCTTACAGCGGTGTCCAAGAGCCCCAAGCCTCATTCTTCGAGCGGGCGACATAGGGCTGACGAAGATTCTTCCGGTATGCTGCTCACACGCTCTCCTTACATATGCTCACCTCAGTGATCCTATCTCCGCAGAGATCTGGCATAATCGCAAGGAAGAGTTCATGCGGCATCCCAGCTTGCGCGCTACAAAGAAAAGCCGCAATGCACAGAAGTCGAAGCCCAAAACGCCGAAAAGAGTGCATAGGCGCCATAGATCTGGTCATGTCGCTCTGCCTACTCTGCTTGTCCAGGACTGGAGCACGCTTGCCTCGTCTGCGTACTCGCCGCCCCCGCCGCGCCCCCCTCGGCCATGGTCTACTTCAGTTCCCGCTGTTATAATAACTCCGAGTACACCTACTGGCGACGGCAGATTACTGTCTATAAACCAGGAGTATATCTATAGTACCCCTCGTGTCTCGCCTCTGGACCTTACTATTGCGACGTTCAGCCCCAAGCATGACCCTCCAACTGTGCGGCTCGAACGCCAGTGGATTTCTTCTGGCGGCGCCGAGAAACCGGGAGCAGATCCACCTATGACGCTTGCCCTCATCTCGGAACAGACTGTCAAGCACTCGGAACATCACGTTCTTGCTACGCCGAGGAAAATTCCGCCTGTTCTAGAATCTCCAGGGAAGTCGCTTGATCTCACTGAATCGTTGGATAGCATCAAAAGCAAACATACGCTTCAGGCCCTAAAGGGACTCCTGCGAAGTACCCCTCCCTGGCTTAAATTTGATTCGATTGCTCAGTCTGACCGAGAGAATTCGCTGAATTCGTACACGACGAGTACCCCGGTGAAGAAATATCTGGCAATTACGCAGAATTCTGTAGCTGTTGAGACGCTGACGCTCCCTATCGAGGAATCGCCGACTTCACCCTGTCTGGGCGACGATGAGATGGACTTGTTACCCTATCCCGACGTGTTTGATCTGGACCTGTACTACGGCACGCAATCAGCACGGCGTTCCAGCGCTTCGACGACAACAGCCGACCCCTCCTCCTCCTTCGTGCACTGCTCCTCAGACGGCAAAAATCCCTTCACCACCGTGACCTCCCCGCCCTACCTGAACTCCTCGTCATCCCCGAACACGTCCCCTTCCGACCTGAACGACACACCCCAGCCAAAGAGGAACGGCTTCCTCCCGCAAACGCCGATCATCCGCGCAGACAACGGCGTCTCGCGCTTTCGCGACTACTACCTGCGGCACCACACGCTCGCGGGGGGCTCGCCGCACGCCTCGGAGAACACGAGCGGCGAGTCGGCCATGCACTCGACGCCGACGCCCTACCCGCGCGCGATGTCCCTCCGCACCACCACCGGGCGCGCGGCGCTGTCGCTTTCCTCGCGGGCGAATTTGAGCAAGGCGAATGTTCTGTCGCACGCATCGGCGGCGGTGGCGCGCACTGTTGCGCCGCAGGGTAATAGTACTAAGATCGTCGTCTCGTCCATGGCGCCGGCCCGTGTGCCACTGGCGACGACAACGCGGGCGAACGTCAACCCGCCTCCGCCCATCGTGGTCGTCTCGCACCACCGGTTCGGGTCCGTCTCGCATGACTCTCAAAGCCAGAGCGAGCCGTCGAGCGATGCATCGCGCGAGGTCCTCAAAGCGCGCCTAAGGGAGACGCTCGACAATTTCTCGAAGTCCATCTCTACGACGGAGAACTCGACGACTTCGGTAGAGGAGGTTGTGACGCCTCGGCGGATGTTTGAGTAATTGCTTGTTGCTGCTGCCTACTATGTTGTTTTATTCTTTAATCTATGGTGTTTTCGGGGTTTGTGATAATTCGGAATGTCAAGTGAAGCTGCGTGTAGAGATTGGGTTCAAGTTTATAAGATACAAGTGGGCATGAAGACAGGCTTGACGTAGATTACAAGTCTCCCAGATGTTTCTCAAGAATATTGTGCATCACCTACTTCAGGCTCGTGCGTATCGCTCACCAAATACCCCTTCCTCTATGGCTTTAATTTCTGGATATCAGGAGATGTGAGTATTAAGAACAATCTGTCTGAGTTTTCCTATATGAAACTTACGAAGGGCTATGTGTTTCGAATAAAATCGACACAGGGCCAGATTGCCTTGAAGGGGCATAAGGAAGTCAGCGAGGTCATTATCTCGACAAGATGAAGTCGTACCCATGATGTTCCACATTCCCTCAAGGCCAGAATCCGCATAGCAACCCTTGAGCTCGCCGTCTTCATCCAGTCCCCAAATGTCTTTAGCTTTCGCAGCGAGTTCGTCCCCGACTATACTGCGAAGAGTATGTCTAGGGTCGCTCAACCTAGACAGAAAATCAGTTGCCGTCGAAGGTGGCTTATGAGGAAGGCAGACTTGCCCAGTACAGAATATAACGACATCGGCAGGCAATTCGCTCCCGTTCTCGAATTTGAGCCCACTCTCTGTAAATTCTTTAATTTGACTGTCGTTCTTGAGCTTAATCTTGCCGTCGATGATGTATTGGCTGCCTCCCACATCTGCACCACTCAAACTAGATTAAATCGAATCCCAAATTTATTGTCAAAAGACGTGACTTGCCCAAATAATATCCTCCCGCTTTCTCCCAGACGGCGAGAAGGAGACCACAGTCTTTGTACCCGTTGTTCAGCCTGAAGCCGACTTTTTTCAGCCCGTCTAGAAGATCCCTGGATGGAATCCAATGAACTTAATGCACGTTGGGCTAGATACACGTGTACTTACTTGTCGGCTTCAGCAGCGATATGAGATGTACGGTGCCCCAATCCCGCTCCCATGATGGCAGGGAAAGAAGCGTTTAATTTATCTGCTAAATCAGTGGGCAAGCCGCCCTCGGAATAAAGATCTATTTTAATGTCGTTAGTGTCTAATCGCTGCTGAAAGGAATGCAACTTTTACCTCCTAAAATGATAGGAACACCTTTCTTCGTTGATATAACATAGGTAGAGCTCCGCTGGAACATCGTGACGTCTTCATGCACAATAAAATATTATTCGGCGCAGACGGTGAAACTGACAATACATTCACTTACCAACGCCATTATCAACATAATCAACACAGATGTCATGAGCTTAGACAAATTATCAGCACTGCTTTCAAAAGAAGCCGAAGAAAATCTAACCTGAAGTGCACGATCCGATAACAACAACCTTTTTGCCTGCGTGGTCACTAGCCTTTTTGTGCTGCAAAGAGTGCAAAATCGGGCCCTTGAACAAATCCTACGCCGCATGGTCAGGTGGTGTCTTTGCGTTTGGTTAAACGGGCTTACCATTCCTGGGTACTGGGGAACATATCCTCGGCCTCCTTTGAATCCCGTAGCCATTACAATATGCTTGACTTTGAATATCCGCTCTGTCCCATCTGGTTTCCTGACGGTGACTGTCCATCCCTTGGTGGAAGGGTCTTGGGCGGCGTTGACCACGGTCGATGATGTCCACACATTTAATTCCATTGACTCTGCATAGTGCTCGAGCCAAAGTGCGAGCTGGGCCACAAGGGCGGGCCGCATGAGTGCTCGCTCGTAGTTGTCGTAAACAGCTAATGTAGACTTACTTTCTTGGCTGGCGTGAATACTGGCCAATTCGGAGGGAATCTGTAACTCGACAATTGGAAAAGATTTGTACTCGTGATGGACCGACGTACGGCAGGTAGGGCATATGATCATACCCTGAGCTTGGAATATGTCACCAGGCCTTGGAATTCAGGAAGAATGGACATACAGACAGGGTCATGCAGACATAACGCCTCGTATCGCGTTCGCCAGTTATCTCCTATCCGAGGATTCTTCTCGATCACCAGGTTGGTCACGCCCAGCGCTTTTAGATGTACGGCGACGTCGAGTCCACTGTGCCCGCCGCCGACTATGAGCACAGTTGGATCTGCATCTTCGAACAATACTTCTTTGGCCCTCTGGGCCTCCCACTTGCCGTGATTGGCTTCATGGTTGCGCAACGCCCCAATCTTCTCAGGGAAGCCCTTCAGCCCGTCGAGTGTCGTAAAGATGCAGTGCGCTTTCCACGTCGTGCTGTTTCCCTCAGCGAGCGGGACAAGCCGGGCGATACCTGAGCAAAATCCCACTGCCGTCTCAAAGGTAAATATCACCTGGATCCATGCGATGTCCGGGAACGGGCGCTGGAGGTCCGGCGGCACGACGCTCTTCACATTCGCCACCCCTGCGTTCGCAAGGCGCGCGCCGAGGAATGCGCCGATTTTCGCGCTGCCCTCAAAAGTGCGGATGTCCCACGTCAGCGCAAGTAGATCGCGCCAGTACACTGGCACGTCGGCGGGGTTTGTCGGCTCGTCCGAGCCGGCTGGCTGGAATATATTCATCGCGAAGGTTGAGGTAACGAGCAAGGCGAGCACCGTGTCGGCGTCGCCGCTGCTCGCTGCGCGCGCGAATGCGGAGAGCCAGCCTTGGCCTATGGCATTGGCATCAAGGTCGTCTGCGATGACGGGATTTCCGAGCTTTGAGAGGGTCGGCAACGAGGCCTCCCGAGGGGACGGCGACGGCATACTTAGAACTGGGTGAATTGGGTACCCAGGAAGATTCGAGCACCAACATACTAAGCTTAAGATGCTTTTTATACGTTGCAAAGAAGACGCTTCGAGCTTCGATGTCACTTCGATCTTTATCGCGCTGCGGCTTGTCACAGGTTAATTCTAGTGTCTACCCGGCCTCCATGGCAAATCATTTAACTGGCCAAAGAACGGGAAGGCTTACTATCGCAGCGAATCAAAACTATCACAGGTTCTCCCCATACACAGGGTGAGTCTCATGATCAAATATCTCTCACACAGGTTGAAACTTGATGTCATGATAGCAGGTTCCGTTGAGCAAGGGTGACGCTATTCTTGGTTTGATTAGCAGATAGGTTAAAATAAGTGAAAGAGTAACAGCGTACGCACCTTCTTGAATTTTGGAATCCGGCGGGTAGCTAGGGATATGGAATAGAACACTTGACTATTTAGTGCGGGGAGCACTCATACAGTATACTAAGAGATGTGTGAATATCTATATCACAATTTGTTCTGATAGCTTAGGCATGAATTTCTATTGAGAAAAACACATCTTATTTGGAGAATGAAAGATGCAGGAAAATGTCTGACAGACCTCATCAATGGTAACTATAAAAGACTTCATTGAAAATTTAAATTCTGATGCAGGCGGCAGGCCAGCCCTGAGCATGAATACCTGCAAGATGAAAAAAAAACATATTAGCCCACCGCGAGGGTCGAACTCGCAGCCTTCAGATGCCTTAGACGCCTAAAGTCAGACAGTCTTAAAAGTCTGACGCTCTATCCGATTGAGCTAGGCGGGCACATCGGACATCACGTCCGAAGGCCTTTCGTCTCAGACGTCGTCATGTTTGCTGATACCTTCAAACAGGGACATGAACAGAACTCGAGGTCTTCGGAATGAGTGGGCCATCTAAATGCATTTGAACATATCTAAATTGTCTTCAGAAAATCTACCACCAGTTTGCGAAATTCAGTAGGCTTTTCCGCGTGTACTAGGAAATAATTGTAGTCGAGTAATACTGGGTTGAGATAATAAAACTCACACCAATGTCCTGTATCAAGCGTTTCGAGCTGCATGTTAGGGAAGAAAGCTTGCAGAGCAGGTATATTCTTGTGGTTAATGTATCTGGTGGCGGGATCAGTACCATCTCCCAACGAAAGCACGCTACACGTACGGGCTCCTGGTACCCTTCAGCACTAGTGTTGGACCCTCCCAAGTCGTTGTTACCGTGTTCTCCGACTTGTTGTATTCATACGGAAAAGACCCCAGTGCCTCAATTGAGTGCTCCAAAATGTTCAGGGGAACTATGAACTTCGCTTTTTCGGGCACTCCGTCGTGGTGGCTTGCCGTCCGCAAGTGACTTGGAAGTTGTAGATTGGTAAGAAGGAATTGGCGAACGGAAATATCCTGGCATTTATGTTAAATGAAAGACTCGCTACCAAAGTCAGAAAACATACTGGTTCGCAAGCCTTCAATATATTGTCGGCGTCGGTGCGGGTCTTGATAACGCCTGGTGGTAATGCCTCGATTTCTCGCATGGCCGAAACATACGAAATGAAATCACTCGATAGCTTGCCTATCGAAGGGGCTATATCCACCACAATGAGTTGCGAGAGTCTGTCAGACGGTATGTTCAATGTTTTCGTAGCAAGTGCATAAGACATGGCAGCTTTGCCTCCCCTAAGGCATTCGCTTAGTGACGTACTCGTAAATGAGTTCATTCATGTAACCCACATTGAATGTCCCAGCAACGCGACGCTTCTCAATTTCTTGTCCTCAATGAACCTGTGTACATCTGACGCCATTGCCTCGTAGGACATAGACGTCGCATGAGGAGAAGTGCCATGATTCCGCAGATCGACAGCATATATTGGACGATGAGGCATATCCCGATGTAAGGCTTTGCAGAGAGACCCCCAATTACGTTTAGAGCCACTTGTGATAGATATAAGTTCCCCTGTACTGTTCGAAATCGCGATAGAACTCACAAAAGTCCATGTAGGATGACTAGAGGTTTATCCGTCTCATTGCCGTCCTCCGGGATATATGACGTGTAGGACAGTTCGACCGGATCATGAGAGGATATGTGGCCATGTGTTCGCGATAATGAGCGGGCTGTCAAATACACCCTAGGGATATGTTGTCTCGCCCATTGTCGACAAGGGCTGAGAAGAGAAAGGCTGGCCATTTGTGGTGGTCGAGACTCGAAGTTCGGTAAACGACGCGAGACAACAACGGACCAAACAAACTCGCCCCTTGCTCCCGACGCTTAGAATTGTCGCCGTGAATGGGCTCTTGAAACCGTTTAACACAATGTTCAGACTCTTAGTATTGACAAGGACATGTTCAATAGCCTCCAGGAGGTTGGTGGCTCAGCCATACAGTCGCTATATGCATACAGTCCCGACTTCGCCTCCTATTACAACTCCGCCTCCTCTTCCAACCCCACCAGCACTCTCCGAATTGCACAATGAAAAGGAAAACGCCGCTGCGGAGGCATGGGTAAAGGCGTTCAGTGAAGCACCTACAGGGATAACAAGGGACTTGGTAGAGCTGTCTTTCTCTAGGAGTTCTGGTCCTGGAGGGCAGGCGCGTTTCACCCCAGTCTTATAATGTCTCCCGCTGAGCGTTTTTGCAGAACGTTAACAAAGTTAACACCAAGGCAACTCTGCATTGTCCTCTTCATCAGTCATGGATTCCGCAATGGGCTGTGCCGAATCTTACTCAAGATGTTGGTACAGCTGTTATGCATCCTTGATCAATGAGATTCACCTACCTGCAGACTCATTATGTCTCATCAACACATTCAATTCTTGTGACCTCGACCGTTCATCGTTCTCAGTTGCAAAATATCAATGAGTGTTTGGCAAAGGTCTGTCAAGCATGAGCGCGCCGTTCTAACGCACTGGATTAATTGATGTCGCGCAGCTCCACGCTTTGATCTTGTCTGCAGCGACCAAGGCCATCAAGCACGGACCCTCCGTTGAGCAAAAGAAGAAGGTTGAAGGGCTCATAAAAGCTGAAAGGGAACGTCGGAAAATGGACAAAATGCACAGAAGCAGTATCAAGCACGCACGAAGCACCAATAAGCGGGGGCTCGATTTTTAGCTTCCAACTTTCGCGACTCATCCTTTTTCCCTCCTCTTCGGCTTTTACCAGTCTCATTGTATCACCAATGCGCATGCTGCGTCCGAGTCATACCTGACGAACGTCAGTTATAAACGTGCTTTTCACGTCTTCAACGGTTTATCCGACATTTCTTTCTTTCTCAGTCTTGTAAAATTGTACCGCTCCGACTACAGATCTCGATCTTAATTCAGGACTCAGGCTCGGAATCTAAACTCTCGGTTTTTGCCTGTCCTCAAACTACGACATGTCTCTTCCGGCCGTCGAGCTGCATTGCTGCACCAGGTCTAAACAACATTTCAAGAACAAGAGGTGCTTACCCCACGAAGCAAGCTTGCCACCGTTTTCAGGTGCACCCTGCACCATCGTCTCATTCTCAGGTTCTCTACCCTGACGCCCAGTCCATGTGGTCCCGTGGCACTGAGTAGCATAGCAAATCCCTCCACGCTGATGTCGTATGTTCTCGGGTTTCGTTAACCACCCACATCAAGGTCTGCACTCATCACAGGCGGCTTCCAGCAAGGCAGAACCATCTCTCGAAATCAATTCACACCACGGATTTCACCTCGCCGGTTATTCTACAACGTATCTCTGTGATATCTTTCCAATAACGCTAGACTTGCATTCTTCCCAGTCTCAACGCTCTATGTACGTACGATGCGCCGCGTTTGTGCACGTCGAACCTACAGCAAGTACTGATGACGTTAATGCAACTATCTTGACACATGCCCGGATCTGAATCAGCCTCCTTATCCGAAGCAAGCCTCGAGCCAACCTCTTACTCATCCTGGAGAAGTGATGCCCGGCTGCCCTGCGTTTATTTCGGTCCCGCCCGTGGTTCCTGGCGTTGCTCAGAGCAGTTTTCATTGAAACTGCGTCACCGGCTAGCTGTGAGCGAGGGCGATAACGCGAATATAGTCCTGTCTGTGTCGACGTCGGACGAATTCTCAGGCAAAAGAAACTCCGAACCCATGACGCTCTGCTTGGAAAACAGTTGGGCATTACGTTCGTAGGGCTCACGGGAGTTGACTCCCTTTCGACGTCTCTTCCTATTGAAGGGGAGCGACGAAGGATCAGGCGACATTTGGACAAGAATCGACTATATGACGTTGCGAACCCCTGGGGCGACCGAGTAACGCTTACAACGGAGTTCGTCTTACGTGGGAGAACGTTGAAGCGTTTAATTTATGGCTTGGGGCTCACTTTCAACACGGTGGTGAGTGCAGAAAGTAATTTGGAAAGGGCACGTAGCGGATGGCCTGCCTGAAGGCGTCCTGCGTCTCCAACGTCTTCGATATTGACGATGTTGTATTTCTTGAATACATACACCACTCTTTCCATCGAACGCAGTGCGGCAAATCCCCCGCGCGAAAGTGACAAATGCACAGGAAATCCGCAACACCTTCAAGGGCAGTGGATGACGTCCTGGCACGATGTGCATTGCGATGTTCGACGGGGCATTCGACGTGACTAACACTGAAGACCTAGATTCGGAGGATCGCTTCCTCGCTATCTTATCTCTCACCATCCGCCCATCTCGAATGCTCGTGCCACTACTCGCTATCGCCTGCAGCTGCTTCTGCGCCCTGCATACGCATACGCATACGCATCGGTGCCTCATCTAAAGCGATTATGACCGTTGGGTCACCGTCCCCGGTCAAATGACTCTTCTTCGCGAGAGCGAGTTCGTCCCCTTGAATGCGGGGAATTCTATACAGATCGTTGGGCGCCAATTCAGCCAAGCAGTGGCGAATCTCGCGCGCGTGGCGGTGTATCTTGTCTTCTCTGCCAGCGCCCCTTGAGTTCGACTTCCGCGCCACCACAGACGCGGCGCGCAGCCGGGCCGTCGCCGTGACCGACCGCACGCCGCAACGCGCTAGCGAGCGGCTTCTGCAGACTGCGCGCGCCCAGCGCGGAAGGGCGTGCGAATCGATTGCGGCTCGAAAGCGGGTTGCATATCGCGATTGCAGAGAAGTCTTTAGCGTTAAGCGCGAAGATTGGGAGCTCGGTGTACCAGTTTAGTCGCCTTAGGCTGTCTGTGCGCCGCGGGTCGACTCGGATCGCCGGCCTCCTGATTGTCTGTCCTGAGTCCTCGGGCCTCTCAGGGCATCTGACGAAAACTGGAGCCCGGCCACTCTACGCGTCCGTGGGAGGTGGGTCAGCGTACTACGACCTATCGGTGGACCGCAGGCTGCATGCGCCGGCCTCCTGGGTGCATGCTCTCCTTCCCTCAGCTTCTTGGATTTCTAGCCTTGTCTTCTCGAAGGAGTTTAGGTTTATGACTCGACCTGTGGCGAGCTTGCGGGGTGCCAGCTTGGGTGCGGGTGTGCTGCATTGAGGGCCGCGGGCCGGGCCTGGTGCGCATCCATATTCAAGTTGACAGTTCCATAGTACGCATGCAGTAATGGACTCGGAAGCTCACCTGCGTACATTCTGCGGTGAGGATACATACGACAGGGGACCACTCGGGAAACCGAGGCTCAGCGGTCCACATAGGAGCCTCCTTACGCATCACTGATACCGCCAGATACGCGGCGCGCATGTGCGCAGATATCGTCTGGACGCGGAAACGCTGCTGATACATGATCGCCCGCGCTTGTGCTGATCGCCTCAATTCGCGCGCGTGCGGACACGCCTGAATGGAGAATCGAGATGATGCTTGGTGATGCAGTCGCGAGGTGCGTCCTTTTCAGTTTGAGGATGTATGTACGCGGCCGCTGCGATTCGGATGCGCGGCGGGGCGTGGGGCGTTGTGTTGACGGTAAATTAACATTTTATCCGACGACATCCAGCCTACAAACATACGTGCACCGCTGTTGCAGGCTGACCGATGACATCAGCGGATGACGCAGCTCAAAACCAATCCTCATACATACTCACTTATCGCCCCCAACTCTGCGCTTCCTTGGCCATGCTTCCCGCACACTAATCCATCAACAATAGCTGGTTGAAGGTTCTCGGCGCAGTGCTCCCTGGTGATGGGGCTGATCCTCGTATCTTGTTTGAGGGATTTTCAGCGTGGTTCTGTGCTGCATAACAAGGGAAGCTTATGCGTGCTCGACATAAGGCCTAATCGCAGGATGTGCCGCCTCTGCGATGGGTCGGCAAGAGGCGCCACCGCCACCTGCGTGCTTGCACCGCAGGAGATGGTTCCGGAATTCTGTGTAACGCGGACGTCGATAGATGAGCCTGTGTACCTGTTCTATTTTCGAGAATCTACGCCAGGAAGGAAGGAAAATATTCTATTCACCCTGGTGCATGGGCTCTTCGTGTGCGCTCTGCGCCTGCATCGCTTGCGATAGGCCGCTGTGCTCCGCTGAATGTTCCTTGACGAGCGGCGTGTTCCACAAGATTGGCTTTGCTGTCTCGCACTGTAATTTGCCATCGCGAAGTGGGACAAAAAGGCTTGTCAGGATGTGGCGACTTCTTTGATTGGTGTGACCCTTATCTGGTCCGTAATAATTAATTCAAGGAGGACTACTTTGCACGCAGTGAAATTCAAACAGAATTCATCTGGCTATTCTGTTGGAAAGACGTACGCATTTTTTGCGGGGATATAACATGTGTGGTATGAAGGCAAAGCGGCTACCGCACGGAAAGTGATAAATGCGAGCTCTCTAGGATACAATCAATTGCGCACGTTGATCTGTCTAAATCTTTCTTCCCATCGAATGCGGCGTTGAGGCTGAAGCGAGGTTATTTTTTCGATGCAGGCAGGCGCTGACTTCAACAATGCTTTGTTCTCGTTGGTTTTCCCATGTCAGACGGGCATTTCATTAAGGCGCTGAAATGTGTCATGCCTTGTATTGATATAATACATATTATTTATGCAACCATCGTTGAAAAGTCGTTTACATACATTAATACAGACTGGAACCGGCGTTTTCGTCAAACCTCCATCCGGATACAATCAAGGACACGGATGCTACCGAGGCGCTCACCAATCTTTTTTCACGTTTTGACCGGCGAAAGGAGGTGATTATGTGACTTAATTAAGAATCAAGACGTCGACGTTATTTTTATCCCTCCCGGGTCGGGTCGAATGTAGCAAGCCAGTTCAATGAAATATGAGCCTGCAGGCGATAAAGGCATAAATGAATTCATAGAGAAGGTATTCTTCGAAGATGAGCTGGTGGGCAGATAAGTAAGTAGCAGAAACGCAGCTGCGATGGTTACAAGGGGCACGGCTGATGGCCAATTATAGGCTGTTCAGTTCCACGGATGTCATTTGGCGCTGGAGGAGGGGAGATTTCGCCGTCCAAATTGGGAAGGGCCAAACAGCGGCAAAGTTTGAGGAAAAGAAGAGGAAGGAGCGTCGAATACGCCTCGTCCGCTTCTTGTCTCTTTCCATTACCTTCTCCTTCTCCCCCTTTATAACGACCGCCCCCTTCCCAGCGATTTTTCAGCTGGTCCCTCAGTCTTTTACACAGCACGCTCGCTCTCTCCAATGCAGCTTTTGTTGACTCTGGCCGCCGTGGCCACTTCGGCGCACGCATATTGGCTGATGGGTGCCGGCAAGTGCGCCTACTTGTATGCGCAAAATATATCCTGATTTTGGGCGCAGAGAACGTTCTCACCACTGAGCGCATGGATCCCATTGTCTCTCCGGGCAAGGTCTCCAGCCATGTCCACTCAGGTTTGTATCGAAGCCTTGGCAGCCAAATACGGCTAATTAATCATATCGGTCTAGTCCTCGGTGGAAGCAACTTCAGACTCACCACCAATACTTCTTTTCTACGCCAGAGCGAATGCTCGTCGATTCCAATTCCTCAGGACAAGTCCAACTACTGGTATCCCGTATGTTATCTCGACGCGTTACATTTTTGAGTGATCGGCTTATGCATTTTTACCGCAGCATCTTTATTTCCAGTGAGCTCATACATGCGTCGCCTCGGATAAATTATGTGCTTAAATTGATCAACAGGTGGAGCAATGGGAGCTTCACGAGTCTCGACGGGGGAGCCGTCATGTTCGTCATTTTCATCTTCCCACGTATTTGTTGATTGTATGCTGACAATACTCTCTTCTGTACAGCTGTAATCAATTCATACTAACAGCGCTTGTCCTATACTGAGACTTGTTCTTCCCTTTAGACTATCTGTTCGATGATACTCCGGGGACAACTACCGCGTTCCCCGACGATGTCAGTTTTGAACCTTATAATTTTTTTCTGGCGTGTCATTGATGATTTGATTGACCAATAGTTCCGCATGCTGAGTGGTCAGTATCATCTTTGACATATCATTGTCGTCCCTTAACACTTTTTATTGAATAGGTGACCCCACCCTCCGGACCTATAATGCATCGAGCCACGCGCAACAGGCTGTCACATTCCTTTGCTTGGATTTCAATGGTGTTTCGACCAAGTACAACGAGCTTCCGTCCATATCCTGCCCCTCTGGTATCCGCGCTCAGATTGTAAGGGAAACTCCGATATTTATTGTCATAATGATTCACTGGTTTCTTTCAGAACTTCCCGAGTTGCTGGGACGGAAAGGTTGTTATTGTTTTCCTTGCTTCTGGGACATGTTATTTATCAGAGATATTTTGCAGAACGTCGATTCTGCCGATCACAAATCGCATGTAGCTTTCTTGTCGACGGGACCCGACACCGGTTCCTGCAGTGACCCCAACTTCCCTGTTGTCATCCCTCGTATCTTCATGGAGGTGTATTGGGCATCAAACGACTTTGATAGCGTCAGGTCGCAGGCAATGAACTCGACCCAGCCCTTTGTGTACGTGGTTGAACTTCTAAGGTTAGCAAGCTTATTAATCGGCATGTCTGTAGGTACTCTTTCGGTGACCCCACTGGGTACGGATACCATGCCGGTGAGTGTATCAGACTGATTAATCCAGGGCGGCTATTTACTACAGTAATCTCCATCAAAGATTTTATGAACGGATGGGATGCTGGTGTCCTTCAGAATGCCGTTGACAATTGCCACTGTAATGAATTCGGCGACGTGAGTTCCTGATGTTTTTCTGCTTTGGTGTACACAAGCTCAAAAACCTTCGATAGCCTACATGCTGTGTCAATGCAGGAATCTTTGACATGAACCAAGGCAAGAACTGCTACATCACCGATGCTATCGACGAACAGAGTGAGTTACAAATCGTTGATGTCCTTCATATAGAAGTTTAATCTCTTCGACCGAAAGCAACTGGGACTCTCTTGAAACTTCCTGGGAACAACCCCGTGCAGCCCGAAGGCAAGCAGGCCGTCATGTTCGCCCCTGACTCGACGCCCGCCCTGCTTTCCCCCATTTACGTGTACACGACTGGAACCCCGACTGCGACTGGTACAATTGTTGTTCCAGGCGTGACCAACGCTGCTTCAGCAACTTCAGCCGCAGTCGCCTCCACCACTGCGGCGGCAACGACCTCCGCAGCTGTGTCCAGCGCTTCCGCGGCTTCCACCCACTCGGCTGCCACGACTTCGAAGGTAGCGACGGCTACGGCATCCGCGACTTCGTCTGTCATCACGCCCTCGACTGGTATTCCGACAATTAGCGGCTCCTCTTCTCATTCTGTATCCAGCGGACATGTTCTTAGCGTGAGCACTTCCAGCGCTGTGCACGCATCGACGTCGGTTGCTGCGCCCGCTTCCGCCTCAATAGTTGCGCCAGCTTCCGCGTCGATCATCGCATCCGCTCCCGCGTCGATCGCTGCACCCGCTTCCGCGTCCGCTGCTGCGCCCGCGTCCTCATCCATTGCCGCACCTGCAACACGACCAAGCGCCATTGGTTCCCCTGCTGGTGGATCCTCGCTGTCCTCCCCATCTTCAGGAGGTAGCAAGACGTGCTCGTCCAAGAAGAAGCGCAGGGCATTGGAGCAACACCGTCGCCACATCTCTAACCATGTTCGCCGCCTCGAATACACTTACGACTCTGAATGAATCGACACTTACTTTACAACACGTGTGCCATGGGTCTCATCAAGATGAGATCCATTCGAAAAACACGCGCTGGCCCTCATTTTTCCCTCCAATTCCTGTCATTTCTCCTGTTGATGGATGCCCCCGTGGTGGTGTGTCCCTGGCTTTCCATTTCTCCTACTTATATCGCGGCTCTACGAAATCTCTCTTCCGTCATCTCTGCTATCGTCTCTACATTTCGCCCTCATCACGTCGATGTCGGTCCCGATGATCCTGTGGATTCATCCGATTCAGTTACTGGTGCTCGTCTCTAGAGTGTACGCCCTTTTCGGCGGCGGTGGAGTTTGCTTATTGTTTGCGTGTCATCGACTGGCATCGTAGGGAGTGGGCACTCCGTCCTGGTTCTCCGTCGGATAGGTGTTGGTGTTCAGTATTACATTGCAAATTTATCAGAATATGTGCAAGCTGTTTGCGTGTCCCGGAGGAAAAAATTAAGGGAGACAAAAGCGGGAATATTTTGTCTAAATTTGACCAGAAATAAATATTGTCTCGGCGTTTACCGATTATATTCTCACGGTCTTCACGCGTCACAGAAATATCTTCGTCCACTGTTGCACCAACACCATCACCTTCGACTTAGTGCAGGATCAACCAATAGTGCAAATTATTCTTCTTGGATGTCTGACTTTGCTTCATTGAAACTTCAACGAGTGGCCAAAAACGCGAAATCTTTCTCGGCGTCATCAGCACACCCGCCACCATCTGCGGCCTCTAATGCCACAGAAACGACGAAGACGGCAGAAAAACGACAGAATGAGACCGCAGACGAGTCTGAAGCAATAAAAGATATCGAACAGAGAAAGTCTTCTTCCGACATCGATGTGAAACCAGCGCTCCCTTCGTCCAGCGGCCTATACGCGTCGCTGCCATCGAGTCTGGATATACGGACGTCCGCCGACAGGGGGCGAGGGCTGTACAGCAAGTATGCCCGCAGACCCGGTGAGCAGTCCCCGCGCTGCGCATAACTGCCCTGCTTATAACGTGCACAAGGGCAGGCGATGTGCTGCTAGCGGTGAAGCCACACGCCGCCGCGCTGTCTGCCGCGAAGCTCGCGGACTACTGCTCGTGCTGCGCCGCGGCGCCGCAGGGTGCGCTTCGACGCTGTACGGGATGCAAGGTTGTGTACTACTGCGATGCGGTGGGTGCTTCGCGTATGGCTTTGTGCGCGGGCAGTGCTGATTGGGGCTGGGATTTTGGGGATAGAGCTGTCAGAGCAGGGACTGGGTGTTCCATAAGCTGGAGTGCGCGGCGATCCAGAGGTGGTCGGATGCGTCGCGGAAGACGGAGGGGGATGCACCTGTCGTTCCGGCTGATGCGATTCGGTGTCTCGCGAGGATGGTGTGGAGGAAGCAGAAGTTGGGCGCGGACTGTGCTTGGGTATGTGCATCTCCCTTGCTCTGGGGATGGGCTGTAATGTTTCTGATCAGGCTAAAGAGATTGACGCTCTGGAATCCCGTGAGTTCTTTCGTTGTGTTTGCGTCGTACGACCGATGTTGACTGGAGGCAGATCGCACGTCGCTGAGCAAGGACCCCAACTCGCAGAACTCCCAGATGTACGCACAGCTGGCGCATGCGCTCGTGAACTTCCTCGGGATTGCCTCTCCCCAGGACATGGCGGCGTACGCACTGAAAAGTGCAGCTGATCTCGTGGACCTGATTTCGAGGGTTCGTGGTGTTTCATTTCAATGTATTTGACTTTTGATTAAATATATGCTCTAGTTCACCACAAATACGTTCACCGTCTCTACTCCCTCGTTAGAGCCTCTGGGTGCCTGTGTGTCGCCTTTGGTCGCCCTGATCAACCATTCTTGTGACCCGAACGCCGTCGTTGTCTTTCCCCGCCCGAACGGGGAGGCGCGGAAAGAGGCAGAGCCCTTCATGCAGGTGATTGCCCTGAAGTACATATCGTCGGACGAAGAGGTGCGTTCCTTGCGCTTTAGAATTTGCGATAATTTGAACGTCCGTGTAGATCCTTACGTCGTATATTGACACTACTCTCCCGAGCGATAGGAGGCAGACAATATTGCAAGAGACATATCATTTCACCTGTAAGTGTGCGCTGTGTGCGCCCGCTGTGGATGCTCCCGTTGACATGCGAGAGGCGATTTGGTGTCCCAAGAAATGCGGCGGGATTTGTCCACTGCCTACTGAGGGTGGGTCCCTCTTCTTTCCTGTGTATATATTTTGCTGAAAAATTTGCGTTGTAGAGAACAGTTTCACTAGATGTAGCAGATGTAAGGCGCCTTTGAAAGACACTGATGCGGTCCTCGATGCTGTGCGTGTCGGGCAAGAGGCACTAGATAAGGCAGAGGCTTTACAGGCCTCGGGTGCGTGTCATATTAATACTCCAATAATAATCTCACCCGCGAACTCCCCTCTAGATCCCAAAAAATCTATCCAACTCACCACGAAGCTCATCCCGATCCTGATTTCGGCCGGCCTCGTCCCAGGCTCGCACCCCCTCCTCGCTCTCGCGCGCCTCAACGCTTCCCTCCTCATCACGCACCTCTCCGCCGCCCCGGACCCCTCCGTCGAAGAGGTCCACTCCCCCGCGACGCAGGCCAGCGCTCTCACCAGCCGCGCGGAGGCGCAGGCGCAGCTAGACGACGCGATCTGCGCAGCTGCGCGAGCGAGCGCGGGGCTTGGGCAGGTGCTCGCTGAGGGCCACCCCGTGCGTGGTATCGCGCTCGCGGAGCTCGGCAAGCTGCTCAGTGTGGACGAACCTGACCCGGCGCACGCGCGTGGGCCTGCGGGGCCGCCGACTGGCGCGATGGGCGTGGCACCGGGGTACCCGCCGTCAGGCCCCACGCGCGTGAAGCTTGCGTATGAGACGCTGCTGCGTGCGCGCGCGGAGCTTTTGGTAGGCTTTGGGAGCGGCGCGAACGAGGGCGGGGTGGTAGGGCGCGGGGTGAGGGAGATGGCGGCGGAGCTGGAGAAGGAGATGCAGGTGTGGAAGGCGGGGGTGAAGAACGTGCTGGATGATCAGCGGCAGGCTGGACGGAGGTGAAGGCTGCTGACGCGGGTGGCACAGGTGGCTTCAGCCAAAGGTTATGTAGGGTGCGTATTCACCGTATAAATTACTGGAGGTCCACTATTCACGCCATTTGACAAACAATTACAGGTCGGTGTCCTTGATTTGTACCACGAAAATCCGATCTCAACGATTTTTTTGGAGTTATTGAAAATAGGCAAAGTCGAGTCCTTTATGCGTTTACCAACTCCGCAATCTCGACATAAAATTTAATGTCGCGGAGTCCCTCCTTCGGGTGGGTCCTCCCGAGCATCAATCTGGATCTATAAGCGACGCGTTTTCTAGGTGAAGACCTTCATGATAAGTATGATCTGGCGCGCATCTGCCTTGAAGCTTTTTGAGATACTGGGATTATCGTTTGAGCGACGGAGCAAGCTGGATGAGAAAGCGTCGCAGCCCTGGGGTGGTATTGAGACCGCATGCATGATGCTCACTGAGAAGGTGAGCGTCTTCGATTCTTTTTCTCCGTTACTGATATCCTGCAAAGTCGAGTCCTGGATAAGTATACGCACCTGCCACCAGCGTTTGAGTCCGACATAGAATTGAGGGACATCAAATGCCTACTTTCTGGAGCGGGCCTACGTGTAAAATCAAATCTATAAAAAAAAGGTCACTTTTTTGGCTCCGTGGAATTTGCGCGGCTGGTACCCATCATATCGTGCTCACTTGGTTACTAACCTGCAATGTCTGATTCTGCCCCTGCTGCCAACGCAAAGCCCAGCCTATTGACGGTTGTGCTGCTTCCGTCTATACACAATACAAATCATGAATACATTAGACGAGATATATACGAGGTATGTTATCAGCGTTTAGATTCATCAGCCGCGGATGGTTTATACGTTGACCATTGCGTATGCTATCAGGCGGTTGTGTTGACTCCGATGTCCAGGCAAAAAAACATGATCGATGAAGGCCACAAGGAATATGAGGTGCGTCATCCAGTGCGAGATGTTCACTATAATGCATTGATGACCCAGTATCGGGCTTACCCATAGGAAGGTGTTACGGTGCTCCTGTCTGAGAAGAAACACAGCATCAACAAAGATAACAAACGATACATGCTGCTCCCGTCCAAACAGACAGCAGACAACGAAGACAGCAGACAGTACGCGACCATACTATTTCCCGAGTCGTACGAGGCACGTTGTCGACTACCAAGTAACATCTCCAGTTACGATGGCTTACTACTGGATCGCGCATAGGCGGCAGTTGATGCTGCACTCCATATTCTCGGCCACTACATGTCTGCCACCGCAAACCGAGAGAACGTCGAGATGCTCTTCCCCGTGACAAACAATGAGGGCAAGCAGGTCTGGTCTGCGTTCGACGCCACAACATGGGCGCTGGTCATGGAAGAAGCAACGAGGAAGGTGCTAGGCGTCCGGGAGAAAATCGCGCCCGTCGACAAGGGAAAACTTATCACGACTGCCTTCAAAGACTTTGTGTCTGTATGCTCGGCGATTTTTGTATAAATAGGTAGTAACAGGCACTTCAAGCATTATAGCCTGCACTTTTTGACATTTGATAGATAAGGAACATTCTTGAAATAATCAAGTTTAAAGGCAGTCCTTGAATACTGTACTCACTACTAACTCTTCAAAGACTCGGACGGTCAGGATGTATTTTGGATATTTTTGAATATTTGATGGGTCTTCCTGGTTCCATCTTCTTCTCTCTAATATTATTACTGCACATTAGATTTAATGCTCGTTAATAGTCACTCACTCAACTTGAAATATCTTAATTTACACAAAACTTATCAAACGGAATAAGTAGGTTCCTCAGAGGTAACCAAGAGTGATACAAATATTGAAGTGTGGTAGGCCGGAGTTTGCCGACCATATTCTCACGACTTTGGACGCTTCAACAATTGACTCGAACAAGACTCGAAGTGTCTTTGTTTGATCTCTACCAACCAGTGTTGCTCCAATATCACTTCGCATTAATCCAGAATCGAGCATTAACGCCCAAACCTCTTCTTGCATGTTTCATCTTGCTTCCTCTCAAAGAGTAACAAAAAAATGCGAAATCTTTTGCAATGCCGTCGGCACCGCCTTCTCCGACGGCTCAGAACTAACGAACTCGGAAGAGAGAGAAGAACCACAGAAAGAGAGCGCAAAGAAGTCATCAGAAATTAAGAACCACGACTAGAGATAATTGTCATTTGGGACCGATGTAGAGCCAGAATGCTGTGAGCGCGTTCCAACTCCTCGAGCTCCGCTTAGAATTTGGTATTCCCAAATGCCTACTTTCTGGTGCGAGACCTCGTGTAGGTTCAAATCTATAAAAAAAACGCTCTGGGTTGGCGGCAGGTTACGTTTATCAAACGTGGAACATGCGCGACTGGTACCCATCTTATTGCACCGCTCACCTGCAATGACTGATTTCGCTCCTCCTGCTAACGCAAAACCCCGCCTATTGACGATAGTGCTGCTTCCTTCTAAACGCAGTGACGCAAATAATGAAAACCACATAGGCCACTTTTCCGAGGTGTGTCGTTGATAAGGGTTCAGATTCTTCAGCGGCTTACCACAAGGCATGCCAGGAAGCGAATATATTGGTCCCATCCAGGCAGAAAGATATCAATGAAGACAACAGGAAATTCCAGCAATACGACGTGAGTGATCCACCGCCATATGATGTTTATCACGACAGATGTACCACCGGATTACTTACAGGGAGAATTTGTTTTACTCCCACCCAACCAGAAACAAGGGAGTAACAATGATAATAAACGATATGTACTGCTCCCGTACCAGGGAAAAGATAACATCGAGGATAGCAAGCAATATGCGACCGTACTCTTTCCCGACTCATACGAGGTGCTTTATTTATCACTGAGGGACATTTCAGCTACGATCGCTTACACTGTCGGGATCGCTCATAGGCGGCAGTTGACGCAGCGTTCAATGTTTTCGGCCACTACATGCCCGCCACCGCGAACCGCGAGAACGTCGAGATGCTCTTTCCCGTGACGAACAATGAGGGCAAGCAAGTCTGGTCCGCGTTTGACGCCACAACATGGGCCTTTGTCATGGAAGAGACTGCAGGGAAGATGCTAGGTATTCGCCAGAAAATCGCGGCCATCGACGAGGAGCCGTTCATCACGGGGGTCGTGGGGTTGACCTATGGTACCTTCAAAGACGGTGCCACGAAATGGGTTAGTGTGAAGGTGGATGCCCCGACTTGCAGCCCGCGAATAAATCGGCCCAAGACCTTCTTCGTAAGTGTGGTAACACTGGTATATTTCTATACTCACACTCTCCCCTGTATCAGGAAGCGGTTGATTTTATAAAGATGGCCCTCCCTTCGCTCTCCCTCGTCGGCTTCCCAAAAATCTCAAGTAAATCATCTCACAGTCCTCACATTATCTAAACGTCAATCTTTCTCTGACTTAGTATTGCTTTGTTTTCAGTCATTGATACTGATATGGAATTCAAGTTCTACACGTTCAACTCGTCCAAGAACGGCAAGCCAACAACGGACTGCTGGGTCGCATTCCCAGATGAGGCATATCATAACGACACGATCTGGCGCGGGTGTGTCCCGAAGCCATTTGAGATACTCGGATTCACGCTGGAACAGCGGAGGAAGCTTGATGGGAAAGCCCTGCAGCCCTGAAGCGGGTTTTCAAACACCCAGACAGTGAGTGCCCTCTAACTTCGCTCTGCTCTTTTTCTCAAAAGACGGGCACCGCATTACTAGAGAATCTGCAATATCTTACTTAGCTGTATTAGAGAGAGCGATCCAGAGTTTGTGTATGCTGCTGATAATCCTGTTCATGCAGTATATTCCTAAATTAGCACTAACATTGTGGGCAACCTATTCCGATTGTTCGAGAACGCGAACCTTATTGAACACGAGGCATGCACCGCTGCCCTTTTATAGCGGGTCGGCGTTCTTTGTCTGTTCCCACCAACAAGTCCTCTCAATGGCCTCTGATACGAAACCCCGTCTCTTAACGATTGTGCTCCTACCAATGGAGACAAAGGACACTGGTGACGAAGACAGCAAGCATTACACAACTATGCGCTTCCCTAAATCCTACAAGGCATATTTATACTTCCCAGTATCCTCAGGGATCAAATTCACTTACTCTCAAAGCATAGGATGCAGTCGATACCGCGTTCAAGGCTTTCGACCTCCACATACCCGCCAACGCGACGCCCACTGATTTCGAAATACTTTTCCCAGTAGTAAATAATCAAAAGAAGGTCTGGTCGACATTCGATACCGCTGATTGGGATCTTGTCGTGGAGGAAGTGGCGGGACACATACTGGGCATCCGCCGGAAGGGGACACGCGGAGATTTTCAGAGAACCAAAGCCGTTTCTTCCGAATCCCCTGGCCTCGACGAGGATCCCTTCATCGTCGGGAGCGTTGGGTTAAGCTATGGTACCTCCAAACTGGGTACCACCAAGTGGTCTTCCGTTCAAGTGCACGATACGTCTGCTAGCCCACAAATAAATAGGCCAAAATCATACCTCGTATGCTTGCTCGTCCTCAAAGAAGCATGTTTCATTGGTTCTCATCCATATCACTTTAGGAAGCGATTGAACTTATGAAGACAGTTCCTTCCGCTTATAGTTACTACGACGGTTCTGACTGGTATCCCGGCCCTACAGGTAAATGTTGAGTGCTATTTGAAATTGAAATTCCATTTATGCTGATGTGCTCCCAAATTGAATCTTGCGTTTGTTAGTCCTCCTAGCGAACCCCGATCTGCAGATTAAATTTCATAAATTCATTTCATCTAAAAATGGAAAAGCAACGGCCGATTTCTGGGTCGACTTCCCAGAGGAAGCTTATCAGGACGACAAAATCTGGCGCGCGTTTGTGCCCAAGCCTTTAGGAATATTGGGATACACCATTGGCAAAAAGCGAAGAAATCTTGCTACTAGCACTGATGGCAGTGCGATGGATTCTTGATTCCGAAGCTTGGGACTTGGGACTTGGGCCTGAGGCCCTGCCAGCGGCTGCGAATGCATAAGAGTACTTAATTTTTTTTTTGTCCTGACTCCTGACGCTCATGCAATGCGGCAAATGATAAAGTGACATGTACTATGTAGTGTAATAGTGTGGTTTGATTCATAAAATTTCCTTGGAATCCAGAAGTCCAACGCCTCTCTTGAGAAACAGAAGAAAGGACATTCCACCCCGCCGTGGAGCAGGAGGTCTGATCAAGGGGTGCGGACAGAGGTATTCACTGCGCAAGGGCGGATCAAACCCACGTCTGGGCAGATCTGCCTTGATTTGCAGATAGACACATGAAATCGGACCACCTGAGCGAATCGAACCTGCGACGGGAGAGACACAGACCATAGCATCTGGTGCAGAAAGGGCTATGTAATCATCAATAGGCGCTCAATAAATGCGGGTACTCAGGCTACTCTACTAGTAATTCAAATTTATCTACATACATACATCAATTTGCTATCAAGTTCGATGAGTACACGATTTTCTAAACTGCGCCGAGCCGCGAGCTGCTTAATTTAAGCCAAAATCTCTTCAAATTTTAGAATTGCTAGCATAATTCAATATCTTCAGGTGGTCGAGCTCTTACCGACTTCTGAGACTCTTGTATGCAGGATCATTTCGTTTTTACCGTTACCCGTGAATTAGCCGGACTCGAACTTCTTGCCGGGAGGTGAGGTGCCAAATTCAGTCCAGTTCTTCCCTCAGAAAGTACGCAGGTGTTCAATGCCGAACCTCTCTCAATTTGCAATCTACTCACATCATTATCTTTTAGCATGACTAAGGCAAGGGAAAGAGAATATAAATAAGGGCTGACAGATTGGACTCGTTAAAATACCACGCTTCTTCGTTTCCGCCCGCTGCCACAATATACATCAAACATGACGCCTTCCACCCAGAAAGCACTGCTCTTGACAAAGAAATACGGGGATCTTATCATTAGCGAGATCGCAGTCCCCAAGCCAGGCACCGGGGAGGTCCTGATAAAGCTCAGAGCGACATCGCTAAACCCTGTCGACTGGAAAATCCAAAAACTAGGATTTTTCGTGGAGGATTTTCCTGCCATTCTTGGAACTGATCTAGCTGGTGATATAGAAGAAGTTGGAGAGGGCGTCACGGATCTCAAGAAAGGAGACAAAGTGTATGTATTCTACCCATCTCGCAAGGAACGTCCGCCAAAGATCATCTTACTTTAGGTTCGCACAAGGCCAGTTCATCAACGTAAATGCAAGTTTTCAGGAATATGCATTGGCATTAGCCTCTACCGTCGCAAAGGTAGGAGTTTTCATGGTGTCTCGCGGACAGTATGCCACATTTCTATAAATAGATTCCGTCGAACATCTCCTATGACGAAGCTTCAACATTTCCAGTTGCTATCAATGTCGTCTACGTTGGCCTCTATAATATCCATCCATACGGACTGGGATTTACTCCTCCGACCTCTACTTCCACTCAAGGAATTTACGCTGGCACCCCACTCGTTATACTCGGTGGAGCAACGTCCGTTGGCCAAAACGGTTGGTAGTATCGCCTTCCCCCGGAATTATATTCCTGACCGCTTCCAGCCATCCAGCTGGCAAAAATATCGGGATTTTCTCCAATTATTACCACGGCGTCCCTTAAAAATACAGAACACCTAAAATCTATTGGAGCTACCGCTGTTCTTGACCGCAGTCTGTCAACGGCCGAACTTGCGACGGAAATCGCGAAGATTACAGACACCCCAATTAAGGCCGTCTTTGACACTGTATCCTCTGATAGCACACAACAGACCGGAGTTGATATCCTCGCATCGGGGGGCAAATTAGCGGTAGTGCTGCCTCCCACAGCCAAGGTCCCGCAAGATAAATCATTGGTGCACTCTCTGGGCTTGTTGAGGTCGCCTCCGAATGTGGAGTTACTCGAGACTTTTTACCATGATTTGATTTCCGATTTTATCGAGAAAGGATGGCTCAAGGTATGCAAATCATCAGTCAGACTACGCCGCCGCCGTTTGATACTGATTGACTGGCCATTATTGAGCCCAATGACATTGAGGTTTTGCCGAATGGGCTGGCAGCCATTCCGGCTGGCCTGGACAAGATGCAGTCGGACACATTCTCGAAGTTGAAGCTCGTCGTCCACCCCAACGAAACGCCCTAAATCATTTTATGTAGCAATACAGTTTCACCAATTTTTTTAGTCATTTAATTTAATTTTTCTCCGTGGTTATTATCGACCTTTCTCGAACTCAATCAAAAACATCACTTTAACACCATACTGCATTTTTTTGAGGGAGCCTGTTCGTTGGGCGGACAGATGACAATTATCAGTCTGCTTCTAAGGTACGCAATGGCAAGGCGTTTCACCCTTGCCGAGAACACCACCGCGCAACTTCAGTCTGTCGATGCTCACGTCCTTCCATATGATAGGAACCCCCCAAGGAACTCTATTCCAGTTTATTTCTATACCACAGGACCAGAGGTCTCTCCTGGTTTGCTTGTCGTTCAGACAAACCCCTTATAGTAACTTCGATTGACCTGCAGACCACGCACGTTGCTGAGGAAAGTATTTCTGAGCTGTTACTTATCGCGACGTTCCCATCTCGAACTTCTTGACGTCGTGAGCCACGGCGCTCTGTTGCAATCAGTTGATGCGATGGACGAAGCTGCTTCAAAACCGTTCATCCGGAAAATTTTTACAGTTGGTATTTCATGGATTTGAATCTTGAGATAAATACATACAATAATCTTATTTTCGAGTTGTACAGACAAATTACAACCTACAAACCCTAGCAAGTCTAATACAAGTAACGACGGGAGATGTATACAAATTTAATGGCCATTCCTCACTCTCCTCCGCCGAGAGAGTTCGAGTACTTATTGAGCTGCACATCTGGTCCCTTCTCTACGTCGATATCTGACGCTCCATCGACTGTGGCAACGATAGTCTTCGAGAGAGTCGGGGGTCCATTATTCTTCCGATTCGCCAGCTCTATGTCGACGCGGTACGAATCGTCGGTGGTCCTTGTCCGATTGGTGTGCACCGAGATCATCGCGGGCCGATTCTTGCTGGTGTCCGAGTTGCCCATTATGTGCGACGTTGAGATCTCGGTCTCCCTCAGGAGCCCGGTTTTTGTGCGTCGGTACACGCGGCAAGCCATGATGTTGACGAGCACGATATTCAGAGTGGCAAACATCGTTCGCATGGGGACCGGGACGCTCTGGTCGAAGGCCATGACCACGGTCACTAAACTTGACACCAACGTTACCCTTGGATATGTCGTCAGTGCCGATTTTCAATAGAAATGGGAGACCATGAACTCACAAGTAATATCTCTGTCCGTCTAGAAGTAGACCCTTGGTAAAGGTAGGGAGGTAGTGACCAAGGATCGCGACTTTCCATCCCTCTTTGAAGTTCTGAGTGTGCGCGTTCTGCGTCAAGCGCCAGGATATGGCGGCGAATACTAGTGTGTCGTGAACGAGAGGCGCGGTGACGGCGGCGTACGCAGTATTCGGGACATCTGCGTCTTCGCAATATTTTGTGTTCGCGATACTGTCGCCGGAGACACCGATGGGTATGAGCATGGTGCACACGAGAAGGCCGAGCCACAGCACAAAGAAGAACGCGACGACGAAAGGGTTTCGGTTGTAGATGGCCTTGACCCGCAGGAAGAATAGCAGAGCGCTGAAGCCGAGGGAGATGGGATACCAGGCGTCTGTTATTTTCTCGAAGGCGGGACAGTTTCCAGTCGGAGCAGCTGAGTACCGGAGAATAGTAAGCATAGTCCTGAATAATTAATTAAGCAATCGCTTACTTTCAAAGATCGCGGATGATACAACATATCCGACTGTTCCAATTCTGAGAGAATTGAGTATTGCGCTTGAGTGTTAAGACGATATGTGTTAAGACGATATAGAACTCACCTTGATCCCAAATAAGCGACCGTGCTCAGATTTGGGCGCTTTTTGAAGAGGACGGCATATTCACTGGATATGTTATCCAAAATATCCCAAACTAATACCTAGTAGGGCGAAAGGTGAACAGCGTTTCATAAGATAAGATTGACCAGTATAGCTACCCCCAACGCTGCTACCGTAACATACAAGGAAACAGAGGTCTGGTACGCGGATGTTGGGTCGAGAAACGCAAGTGGGGTATCCGGATTCAGGATGGGGGGAGCGGCGTCCGACATGGTGATCTAGGGTCGAACTGAGCACTTCCTTTGCCCATTAAGTAGTCCTGAATAGTTGTTATATATAGATTGCCCAAGGCCTTCGTAAGCGTGGAAAGTACGCGCAAAGCGACTGGGTTTCTCAGGACGTCCAAATCTTTTCCGTCGCTTCCCTTTGGCGTCTCGTGGGGCTGGTGCCTTTAAAGTTAAAACATTGAACTTTGCGCGATTGATGATGGCAGTATGAGGGTATTTTTCTGTTGATTTTTTTCAATTATAATGAAGCTCAATAAGAACTATGAAAAGCTTGAGTTCGCTCGTTGGTATGTCGCCCGATGCATGGATGCTTTTCATTGAAAGTTAAGATGCAGTGAGTTCTATATTTAGTATCATATATTCTATATTTAGATAATCCCGTTTGGATCACTCAGACTTCGACGTACGTTTCCCTCAGAACACTGCGCTAGAAGATCGCTTATTCCACTGCGCATCAGATATCTGGTGATGTGTATTGCATAATCTTTCACGCAAACATATTCGATTCGTGTTTGAGCATGTTATCTCCCTGATAATCATTAAGCTATGCAATACAGCGAAGTCACGTACAAGGATAGTACACTGGCATATCTAAGTATGTCAATGCGCAGTATCTGACTCTTCGGATCAGCTTTATGTAGATTGAAGTACTTTAGCCTGAAATCCTAATGAATACCGCACATCTATAAGTACATTAGACATTCTTATCGCTGATGACAGCGCCCATGGCCACCACTGACGTCGAACTTCAGGGAGTCCCCATCGTTACATTATTTCAAGCTGTGAAGATTTACTGAAGATGGAACATATATAGTCTCCGATAAGTGGCTTTGTTTTTTGTTGTTACTCTTTCCATCAATGCTTTTCTCTCCCATAAATTGCCCATAAATGTCCCTAGAAAATCGAACAAATCAGAGAATTCATCAGTGCGGGCCCAGTGACCCAGGCTTTAGTAGAACATTGTGCCTGTTACGTTGCGCTGCACTCAAGATAGGATTCATGCCCAAGTCCTCCAAGTCGCAGAGGGACACGCCGGCGTATTTAAATTTAGACACGTGATGGGAAGTGTGGGAGTCGGAAGTCAGTCTGCCCGGTGCCGCCGTCATCATCGTCTTGCCGCCGTCAAGAGCACGTCGCTGCGTTTCCTTAACTTGGTTTCCTCGGACCTCCGCTCTTGGATGGCCCCTCCGCGTCACATACCTGACATCGTCTACTCTCAGGCTTTATTGAAGTCAAACAAACACGGAATATGCCAAGTCTGTACTGAAAGCATCGCCAACTCAATATGCGTCACGGTCATGAACAGGTTACTTACCACTGGAACTTCTTCCGGCTGGGCCCGAGTGCAGTTCGGATGCTCCTTTTTTCACTTGATTCTTGATTTTTCCTGTCCCGGCCTCTCCATAAGTGTCGTTCATCCCACTCCTGCGTGCTATTCGAAAGTGGTACGCAACGCGGATGGTTGATTGTTGGCGCTTGATGCCACATCGGCAGAACCAAATCGACACATGCTCCTGCGAAGGTCTGGCATATGTATTGATCCACTGCATCATTCGAGGTCCCACACGAAGGCTGCTTACTTATATGTAAGTATCAGAACCACCTTCGGAAATCGGACTACAAATATATATCCATGAGGCAAAGAAATCTCTGCATCGCTTGGCTTCAGCATGACGACACTGCGAAAAGTTTTATCTGATGCAATGTTATCAATCTACATATGTGCGCTCGACATTACCAGCGTTCTCAGCTCCTCCCTTCGTATGGTAGGTGGTGTACAATTTCTGAGCCTTCCATTCCAATTAAGTACCTTCAACTTGTGGAGGCTCGTGGAGCGACAGCGCCCATGGGTGGGGGGTATCTTTCTATAACCATTCGCCTTACATGCAGTGACAAAGCCCGGTTTTCCAGCTCTTCGGTTCTACTCTGTGTATTTATATAAACTGAACAATCAACCGCACCACCAAACTTTATCAGCAATGATTAATGAGACATCTTGTATCTGCTTGGCTGAATCTCGACTTCAGAGCTGCATCGTCGTTTTACAAGAAGAATAATTCTATTTTTTAGATTGGCTTCTACTGTGGCATAATAAATATGTACAGCACCGACGGTGAGGCCGAACGAAAGGAGTGTGTGTGTGGTCAATACATAAATAAATGATACATAAATGTAGTAAGCAATACGATCATTTATCTGCATCATATGACCTCGAATAGTCCTGCTTCTCTAGCGTATCCCCCCTTCTGTATTCTGAGGTTGCGAGTGAGCCGTTAGTTGTTGGTGAGGCAACCTTGCGGCTGGCCAATTCAATATCTACCAGGTATGATGGTTCGTCGGTTGTCCTGACGCGGTTTGTCGAAATGGCGATGACAGGTGCGGTGTTGCGACTCATGGCGACTGAGCTGACGCCCAGTTGTCTGAATACTCCGGCCTTTGTTCTCCGGTAGACTCGACAAGCCATGATATTGACGAGCACAATATTAGGCGTAGCACACATTGACCTGAGGGGAACGGGGACAGATTGGTCGAAGGCCATAACGACTGTCACCAAACTGGAGACCAAAGTGACTCTACAACAATTTGTGAGAAACGACTCGGCGAAAAACCGGAGAGGCGGAACCTACAAATAATACCGCTGGCCGTCCAGCAGCAGGGCCTTGGTGAAATCAGGAAGATGTCTGCCAAACATCATGACTTTGATGCCTTCTTTGCCATCGACGTGCGAATTTTTGACCAACTTCCATGATATAGCGATGAAGACCAGCGTATCGTGTACCAAGGGAGCGATAATAGCGGCATAGGCGGTGTTTGGGACGAAGGCGTCTTGGCAGTAGCTTGAACCACCGACCTCAGCGCCTTGCACTCCAATAGGGATAAACAAAGTGCATGTGAGCAGGCCGAGCCATAGAACGAAGAAGGAGGCGACGACAACGGGTTTGCGGTTGTAAATGGCAGCTACTCGGAAGAAAAAAAGCAGGGCGCTGCAGCCGAGCGAAATAGGATACCAGGCGGTGAGGGCTTTTTCGAAGACTTCGCAGTTTCCGGTCGGTGCGGCTGGAAAGAAAATCAGTACCGATCTTCCATTGATCGCGCAAGAGTATGCTAATAGTACTTACTAGTGAAGATACTGGAGCCAAGAACATATCCCAATGATCCAATGCTGAACGACGAGCAGTCAGAATAACACAAACAGTGATGGACAGTCTTATGACTAACCGAGAGCCTAGATAGGCTATTGTGGTCATAGTAATCCTGCCTGTATACACAACTCTAAACTCTTCGCCTATGTTGTCCAGCATATCCCACACCAGAACCTATCACACCGAAAGACAGGCTTCTCATGAGCTGATGCATCTGTTGGCAGCAAAAATAGGCGTACCCCAAGCGAAGCGACTGTAACATACACCGACACGGACGTCTGATACGCCGATTTAGGATCCAGGAAAGCTAGCGGGGTATCTGGGTTGAGGATGGGCGGGAGTGCGTCGGACATGGCTGCCAATGGTGGACGGATCTGGGCACCGTCATCTCCTGCCCGACGATATAAGTATGCATCGCATAAGAGCGGCTAAGGACCCCGAATTGTACCCCAAGATTCGACTTAGGTGCATTTGGACTATATTACCAGGGGTCCTTGGTGATCGCGTGGTGGTATGAGGGCAGTGGGAAAAGATCACGGACAAAGATTGTGGGTCAAACCGTCGGTTCAGGGTTTCCTTCAAGTGGTATCTGAGCACATCTCTACAGGGTTTTCTTCTTTTTGCAGTGTTCATACCTACCTATTTATTTGTCTCTCGAATTCCCATGTATTTCATCTCAGTTAGAATAAATATTTTTTGAAGAGCTATGTATCCTATGGCGAAATTTGTACGTGCGGATGGAATCCTGCTCTCCGGCAACAGACGCTATAAATTTCAGAATGGAGCTGCTCGGCGAGATTGAACCTGATTTTTGCGCCCTTAGCTAAAATTAAGACCTCTGGACTTACAATCTTTATGGAGGTATATTTAAATCTTTTCTTGACCGTGAACAGCCGTCCGCTCGGCGTAGCTGGGCAAGTGCACAGTTTAGATGTCCGCAACGTGCTTTCCAGCGCGCTCTCGTGATCCCTCAGATAAATGTATGATGCGAATCGCGACCGTAGAATTATCTGATGAAAAAGTGATGTATTTATTGACGAGTAAGTCGCTCGGATATTCAAGCAATACTTCAGCAAACTCACAATCGTTTTGTGGTCACCACCGCGATTCAGCTTTCCGCGGGACGCTTCTCAGAACTTCGCGGGAGAGGTATTTGGTTCACTATTTCGTTATATGTTGTATGTTGTTATTAAAGGGCCTGACCCCTTGACCAAGTGCCTTTGCTATCTCCGAAGCCTCGCACGGAAACTGCACGCGCAGCTGCAGTACTTATTCGCGAGCGGTTGGTTGGTTGCCTGTGGAAGCCTACGCGAATACCTCCCGAGGTTGCCTTCCACCTATAAATATAATATCCCGTGAAGAATGAGTAAGGCGCCTGATAGCGCGTTGACAGCGCGCTCTCACGCGCGGGGTAACTGTAACGCATCAGGTGCGCTCGCCAAGGGAGAACGGCCGGGAGCGGTCGTCCAGGCCTGCTCCGTCTGCCGCTCAAGCTGCGCGCTCGACGATAAGTACATACGCAGGGGCAATAGGCAACAGCTTGATTGGGAGATATTTTCTGTCGAATTGAATGTGACTTTTTTAATGCAACCCACGATTCCCGGAGGTTGCGATTTGACGAGACGCAGTCCGATTGCTACCTGTCGACTCAGGAACAGACCGCCCGGCATCAGCGCGGCATGGAGGTGATGGAATGATCAGATTAAAGCCGTGAGGGAACGGTGCGGTGAGCAGCAGGAGAACGAGATGGCATCGTCAAGAGCTCTGCAGAAAAAAATTGTATTGCACACGCAACATATGCAAGAGAAATTTTTTCAGTCCCTCTAAGCCATTCACCGAGAGATTGAATTTGTGTCAAGCTAAGCGCTCTTGATCGTGTGCTATGTACACCAAGTGCACACCAAGGTACACCGTACGGGCTGTGCACCAGATATGTGCATAGGATATCATGCAACAAGGACAGCAACCGGTTCAAGGGGTCTCGCCTGTTTTGCTCGATTTAGCGGGGTATTTGTCTCCCCTTCATTAGGCAGGCGCTCAGTATAACCCCTCACAACCTTTTTAATACATTCTGTAATAGGCTTTGAAAAGGCCGCAACGTCATTGAATTATCCGCATACCTACGGATATGCATCCCAACCATTGCCAGCCTATAAATATCTTGCTTGCACAGTATTCTACCGTTCATGGACATACATTTGAGTGGTCTTCAGTGCTACGTAATTGAATCGTCTTGAAAATTTCACCCAGTAATCGAGAATCGACGGCATGTCGTGTCGTATCGAATGACTGGCCTGAATATTCCTTAACCGCGATGATGCACATCAAACGCGCGTCATGTAAAACCTCGCGCCGAATTTCGAGACGGGTAAGCAGTTTTGCATTAATAGAATTGTGTGCTCACATATCATGAGACGGCGTAGAATATTTTGCATCCGAGTAGTGATCTGTAAAGAAACTCTGATCTCCCGGCGTAGGACGCGGCCGGCTTCCGGAATACGGAGAGATGATCCTTGTATCCCAATGGGAGAAGGAAAGGGGGTAGGAGGAGGTGCCCTGAAAATGTGCCTGGCGAGAGTATATTTTAAAAAACCTCGAAGGACCGCGGCTTTGGAAGGGCTCGCTAGTCTCCAGAAAATTTGACTACATACCTCTACGAGAGAAAGCGATCGTTAATCTTTGTGCTATCACCTGAACCTTGAAGGCAGCAGATTCGTCGCATTGCAATTGATATCAGTGCTCTGATTCCTGGAACGCCTCTGGCCGCCTCTAGCTGTTTCTATCTATCCTCACCGAATACCGACGGTTGCAATGCGCCACAGACCTCTACTTACAGACCTTCGCAGTCCTGAAGGTGCACAAGGCCATCCGAGCCTGCAATATCTCATGATGGGAAGGCCGGGAACGAAATCAGATGATGTAATTGGAGGAAGTAATCTGGTAAATTCTTTAAATTGGAAGGTGAGAGTGGGACGAAAGATTTGAAGGAACCCCAAAATTTATTGGACCCGTAGGTGGTTGTCGTGCGATTAGGGGCAGAACATGATAGGCTACAGCCAGACACATCGCGGCATTTCTCTCTAGCAAAGCGCGTTGCGCGTTTTTTGAGTGATGTGTTCGGCGAGGAGATGAGGAGGGGGAGGGGAGCAACTGCGGTGTAAAATACTTTTACCTGGTCAATGTTAATGAAGATTGGCACGGGGTGCGGAGATCTACGCTGATCTATACGCACTTGGAAGTTGGCGACTGATGGATTTTTCAGGCCAAATCGACAACCGGCGCGGAGACATTGGGATGCGGAAGAAATTGTATTTGATTTGATTTCCTTTTGGGGTCTGCACATATGCTTCCGCCAAACGATGCATATCTTAGCAAGTAAGCGCTCATCACTGCGCCCATCAAAGTTATCGTTAGGCGCTTATCACACGCGTGCACCAACACGTGCTTGCTTGGGCTCGTCTTATCTTTGATTCCTAAGGCTTAGAGAACGGGAAAACTGATCTTCCAAGAGACTTCCAAGTCCCAAGACTTAAAGTATCAAGCCTTCTGAGCGTACAACGCTCCTGCCCACCATTTTTTTTCATCGTGTTTATGGGGGCTAGTCCAATAGATGGCGACAAGTGCCTCCAGCCCGCACGAGAGCCGATTTCGCCCTCGCAAGGACAGAAAATGTCACCCAGCCTCGCTAGAGTGCTATAGCGAGAATACTGAACCCATTTCCCGGCCACATCGCCAGGTGGAGGGATGACAGGCCAGATATCTGACACATTATTGACGCTTTTGCATTACGACTTTCGTCCTTTCAATCCTGACGTCAATGAAATAGTAAGATCTCCTCTTTTTAATTTTGAAAAATTAAATTCCAATTCAATTCGGAGTGTTGCGCTGTGGTGAGGGATCTAGTATTGGTCAGTAGGACTCTTCTCTGGTAATGACCCACTCAAGGAGTTAATTAGCTTAGTAGAATCGAATCGGGTGAGCGAGTATTGAGAAAATAAAGACTACATAGACGAAGACGCATACAACCGCCATAGGGCATAGTAATGCTCAAAAAAGGAATGAGGTAGGTACTGTGACACGAAGATAAATGGTGTGCTAGAAACAAAATTTTCTCACAAAATAGGCAATAAATAAGTGAGACTTTCAACTCTTGCATACACTTTCAGGTGAGTTAACACAGAACAACACGAACGTCGAGCATGAATGCATTTGACTATTGGTTAACAAAGGCTGACGCGCCTGTGACGCGTGACCTAAATCCGTGTGTTCAGTTGGCGGCCCCAGCCACCCATTCTTGGCTACCACCTTCTCCCACCCAATCTAATGCTCCTCCATCTTCAGCGAATTTAACGACTATCTATTAGTTTATTTCTCTTTTTCGTTTCCTGGTTTCGAGCTTGAAAGAAACAGCAATGGCGTCCGCTGTCGACTATACAATTTCGCCGGGCCCGTTTCCTCCAATATTACAATCGCCGTCGTACCCATACCACCAGTCATCGCCATCGCCATCTCCACCGCCGTCTCCGTCGACGTCTTACTCCCCTTCTCATACACATTCCAACTCGTATCCAGGCTCTGCCCCATCCTCCGCCACGTCGTCCACTTTCAATTATCCATCACCCAACAAACCCGCTCCAAACACGCCAAACTCACACCCGTACGCGATAAAGACGACCTCTACCACACTTCTCTCGCGCTCGAGCTCGAGCACCACGCAGAGCTCCAATTCCTCCCACCGATACGTGCCGCGCGCGTCTGCATCGCCGTCGCCGATATCGCCTTCCTCAGGTACCAGTGGATCTGGGAGGGAGGACAACGATGACTCGCAGCGAAGTGGGGTGGGGAGCATGGGTCTGGGACGGCGCGGGAAGCACAGGTACAGTCGCAGTCTCACCGACGCGCCACTGCCTGTGCCCATCCCTCCGGGGGTGACGAACAATGCGAGCAACCGCTATACGGGCTACTCCCCCTCCCCGTCGCCTTCAGGGCATGTGCGCGAGCGTGCGCGGTCACTTGCGAGCGAGCCGGATGACGATGAGACGCCGAGGAGGAGGCCCGATGAGGGATTTGCGTCGTACAGCGCGAGTATGGGGCCCCCAGCGACGCCCATGACTATTGGGCGGAAGACGGACTTGAGCTTGCCGGACGATCCTAAAAGCTGGTCTACTGCCCAGGTTGCAGGATACCTCACGGCGGTGTCGCGCGACGGAGGAATGGAGGATGTTGCTCGCGCCATGACCAAGTTTGTCAACGAGAACCAGGTAGTAGGGAAGGCGTTCCTCAGATTATCGGAGACGGATCTGGCAAGGTGCGTGTCTGTTCGTCGTCATCGTTGCCTTTCGTTCGTTTCCATTTCGGCTGGCGCTTTGGGCGCATATATGCGCTTATTTTTGCCGTAATTAGCACTTCTTGACATCAGTTCTCTGTTAAGGGCTTTGTCGGTTGTGCGTTTACTTGTCGGTTGCGCGTTTACAGTTCTCGACCTTTCCAGAGACAGCAATCCGGCCGAACTTTTGCTGCTAACAGCCGTTTCTTCGCCACCTGTTGTTTTGGACTGTAAAAGAGCACAAGTCCTTGGCACCATTTTGTCGGTGCCGATCCGTGGGTGCATTTTTTGCGCCTATGGCATTTGCACATAGTTTGGATGCGCATTTCTTCTTCTGCTGTGGATCCATTTGTGCTGTGTCGTTCGATGGGATATACGTGTAGTCAAAGGAGAGGTCTGGGTCAAGAAATATTTGATGTTTCCTGGAACATCTTATATGCGGCATCACTCGATTTCTAATTTGCCTTGTCACCTACTCCTGTCTTCCTTTTTTCTCCGCTTCCACGTCGCGTCTTCCTTCCTGCCTGAAAGCACAAAAACTGACTCTTCGCTCCTGCGCGTTGCGTCAGACCTGAAACTCCACTCACTCCTCTCGCCCGCGAGACCCTTCTCCACGCATCCCGCGATCTAAGACACACCGCGCTCCGCGGACGCATATTCCCATCCCGATCATCGTTTTCCTCCAACTCACCATTCGACATGAACAACGGTTCTCACAACTCAGACGACGAGCTCGGGGGCGCCGACGGTGTCACGATGCGTCGCAAGACGCGCAATCCTCACACACCCGGGCGCAGCCGGAACTCCAGCATCTCGAGCGTGTCGAGTACATCGTCGACGACAGGACGCGTGCGTGAGATGGTCGACGAGTTCGAGCGTGCCACGTCAACGACAGATGCTGCCGGCAAAGGGTTCGAGGAAGAGGGCACGGCGTCGTCGCGTTCGGCATCGCCTACGAAAATGAATGCCAATGCGACGTCCCGCCGCATGGGCTCGCCGTCCAAGAACACCTCCGGGCGCGTTCTGCCCCATCGACCAAGTGTTAACGACTTATTTCGCGCGCCGTCGGCTGCCGTGCACCGTGCTTTACCCGGGGAACATAGTGCTGCGAGTACTCCCAACGTCAGCGACAAGGACGTGGACGAGAAGGAGCACGACGAGACGATTACGCGCGTCGCGAAGCGGAATATCAACGGACGCGAGGCGCGCTTGCTACCCTTCCCCTCTGACCACACAAACGGAGTCATGCCTGGCGCGTTGCCGGGATTGCAGACGCCATTGCGTACAGGTATGTCGTACTCATTCTGAATACCAGTCTGCGAGCCGCTGACGGTGTTTATTGGCGATTAGGCGCGGACCACTCGCTCCCCTCTAGCCCCGCCCAACAGCCTACCCTCGCCGAGTACGAACTCGGCTTCCGCCACGCGCGCTCACCGCACACGGAAGCGCTGCACCATCCCCGGCCACAGCGCGCTGTCGGCGTGAGCGACCGCGACACATCCCCTAGGCCAGGCACGGAGACGGAAGCCACCGGCGACGAACAATACCGCACCGCGCAGGAGAGCACGGAGTCGTCTGGCTCCGTCGTCGAGTCCGACACGAGCCGCAGCGAGCCCAGTGTCGCAGAGCTCCTCGCGGCGCAGGGGCCGTCGCCGTCGGCTCACGGAGCGGCGGCGTGGGAGCTCGAGCTCGGGGACACGGTCAAGCGCGTGCCGGGCGGCGAGGTGAATGGCGGCGCCGCGGCGGGAGCGCGCAAGGCTAAGGCAACGCTGAGCAATGGTAATGGAAAAGTGCAGGACGATAAACCGCGGAGCACCAGGGACAAGGACGGCCTGCGCCGCCCTGGGGTTATGGGGCTGTTCGAAGAGGCCGTGGTCGTAGCGCCCGGGGACGAGCCGGAGTCGCCGAACACGGCGGAGCAGGAGCGTGAGCTCGGCGCACGCGCCCGTATTGTGGGCGAGCGACAGCGCGTTGTCAGTGAGAAGGCGCGTGAGGTGGTGCAGAAGGAGCGTGAGGTTGAAGAGCGGGATGCGGCTGTGCGTGCGCGGGAGAGTGAGCTTGAGCGGCGCGGTGCGGAGGTTGACGGCAAGGCAGCGGAGGTGGAGCGGAAGGTTGTGGAATTGCAAGAGAGGGAGAGCAAGGTCGATGAGAAGGCGCGTGAAGTGGATCAGCGGGTGGAGGAGTTGGCTACCGAGCGCCGGGCGGTCGAACAGAAGGCTGCTGAACTCACCGAGCAGTCCGATGCCGTTCAACAGAAGGCCAAGGATCTTGAACAGCAGACCCTCGTCGTCGAGCAGAAGGCTAAAGAGCTCGACCAGCAGTCCGAGGCGGTCGAGCGAAAGTCCAAGGATGTTCAGGAGCAGCTCGAGGAGGTCCAGGTGCGGGAGAGCATGGCGGACGACCGTATGAACGAGCTGGAGGCGAAGCAGGCTGAAATTGACGAGAAGGCCCGAGATCTCGAACAGCGGTCCGCGGCTGTCGCGCAGAAAGCCAAGGAGCTCGATGAGCAATTACACGCTGTTGAGGAAAGGGGCAGGGACCTCGAGCAGCAGTCTTCCAGCGTTGAGCAGAAGGCCGTGGATGTTCAGAAGCATCTCGAAGGCGTCCAGGCTCGTGAACTCAAAGCTGAGGAACGACAGGCAGAGGTGGAGAAGCATGCGGAAGAGTTGGAAACGACGCGCAGACAAGTAGAGGAGAAGAGTGCCGAACTCGACCAGCGCTCCGCCCTCATCGACGAACAAGCGAGACAACTCGATCAGCAAACAGCCGACGCTGAGCAGAAAGCCGTGGAGGTCCAGCAGCAGCTCGAGGGTGTACAGGCGAGACAGCTCAAGGCCGACGATCGGGAGCGCGAGATGGACAAACGGACGGACGAGCTAGCGGCGAATCAGAGGGAGGTTGAGCAGAAGACCCGAGAGCTTGATCTGCGCTCCGAGGAAGTTGAGCAGAAGGCGGGAGATGTTCAACGGCACTTGGAAGAGGTGGAGGCGAGGGAAGTGAAAGTTGACGAGAGGTCGAAGGAAGTGGATGGGCGGGCGGAGGAGCTGGAGGTGAAGATGAGAGAGGTCGAGGAGAAGATTCGGGAGCTGGAGCTGCAGACTGCTGCTGTTGCGCAGCAGGCCAAGGAGTTTGAGCAGCAGTCTGCTGATGTCGAACAGAAGGCGAAGGACCTTGACCAACAGACTGCGGCTGTCGAGCAGAAATCCAAGGATCTCGATGAACGATCTGCTACCGTCGAGCAGAAAGCTAGGGATCTTGAGGAACAGTCCGCCACCCTCGAGCAAAAGGCACAGGATCTCGAACAACAAACCGCTAGCGTCGAACAAAAAGCTAGCGACCTCGCCCAACAATCTGACGAACTGGAGCAGAAAGCCAGCGACCTTGACCAGAAGTCAGAAGACATTTCTTGGAAATTCCTAGAGGTCGGTGAACGGTCGAAGGCCGTCGAGGAGCGCCAAACGTCGCTCGATACCCGCGAGCACGCCCTCGTCGAGCGCGAACAGACCGTCTCAGCTCGTGAAGAGAGCGTCAATCAAGTTGTGCAGGAGAAGACTTCGGCCCGGGAGCACGAGCTCGAGCTGGAAGCGAAGGACGTCGACGACAAGCGCGCTGCTCTCCTCTTGCGCGAGGACGTGCTCGAGCAGCGCGTACGCGACGCTGCTGCGCGTGAAGAGGCTGTGTGCGAGAAAGAGGAGAGTCTCGGCGTGCGCGAGGGGGCTCTAGCGGAGGCGGAGGCGGTCTTGCAGAACGCTAAGCAAGATCTGAGTGTGTGTGAGGAGCAGCTTGGTGCGCGCGTCGATGAGGTCAAGACCGACGAGGACCGCTTGAACGCTAGGGAAGAGAAGCTGCGGGAGAGGGAAGCAATGGTGCAGGAGAAAGAACGCGCGTTGGAGGAGAAGGCAGCTCGCGGGGCGGCTGCGGAAGCGGCTGCAGCATTCAAAGCAAAGGAACTCGAACAGGCGCGTCAGGCGGAGCAGGAGCGGTTCGCGGCTTACCAAGCTGCGCTCAAGCAACAGGGCCTCGGCACGGATGTCCTGCGCCAGTGCTGGAAGCTCTTTGTGCTCCCCGTGGTGGGCGAAGAACGTATGCCTGAGTTCCTCCGCACGCCTCCCCCCTACGTCCCGAAAACTCTCCCTACGCCTGCTGCCGACACCGAGGCTGTGCAGGAAAACGGTACCGCTGATCCTCCTTCGGCATCTGCACCTGCACCAAAGTCTACCGTTGGTGAATATCTCGTACCGACTTGGGCCGTCCGCCGCGATGCTATCTTTGGCCGATTCACTGGCAAAGGTGGAATCATGGACGGATATCTTGTCCTACTGGGCCTCGGGATGTGCGCTGCTATTCTCCGCGCCATTGGGCGACGTGGCCCGTGGGGAGCTAAGGCATGATGCATTGATGCTCGACATTTTATGCTTGCTTTTTTTCACTGCTTCATATCTTCGTTCATCTAATAAATTCCCTCACTGGAACTGCTTTCGCACCTCTTCGATACGTGATATCTTCACAATCTTTTACTTGCCTCTTATCCTTTCGTATAAAAATCAGCCTCATATAATTATCTGGATCCCTTCACGACCCCGCGATGACATCTGACGACACCCTACTAATAACAAACGTATCTGTGATTCTCTGGATTCACCCCTTGCTTGCCATATAATCTGCCGCGATCTCTTGATTCAAATCGTTAAGCAGTGAGCCACGTTCCTATGATTTTCATGAATCTTGTGCGTTCTTCGAGCTGTGCCATGTGCGATGATTCTGCGAACTGCACCCATTTCACGTCCGGGATGTGCGTCATGAAGGGCAGCATCGCGCTGTCCTGTGCTTCGTCGTACTTGCCGTTCAACAGCAGAGTCGGCACGGTGATTTTGTGCAACTCGTCGAGGACAGTCCACTCTTTGAGTGTGCCGGCACAGAAGAATTCGGACGGACCCCACCTATATAACCCCAGCGTGAATCAGTGCTTTGCAGAAATATGCAGATAAAATGTTGGCTTACATGGTGGCGTAGACAGTGGGGTCAGCCTCGATCAAAGCCAGGCAGTCGCCAATCTCCTTCGGCATCGGGTCCAGACGACACAGGAACTGGCCGTAATAGTGGCCCATGGCGGCGTGGTACTCTTGGGTGTCAGTCGTGCCGTCTGCTTCGCACTTCGCCATCGTGTCTTGCGTTTCTTGGGGGAGCGTCTTGCGGAGGTCGTTCTGCGCGTCGATCCATAGCTTCGTGCTTGGGGCGGACGACATGATGATGAAGCGGCGCAGGCCCGCGGGCTGCTTGACGGCGAAACGCGCGCCGAACATCCCACCCCAAGCTAGATGAAAAATACACGATTAATATATGGCCTGTATTAAAATTAGTAGTAGATGCTGCGCACAGTGGCCGACGATGTCGTACTGCTTCAAACCAAGGTGCGCGATGAGGTTCTCGAGCTCGGCGACGAACAGGGAGTCGTTCCAGAACTCGATGCCGGCCTCGGCCTTGTTGCGCAGGTCCGTCGAGCGCCCGCAGCCGACCTGCTCGTAGAGGACGACGGGGATGCCGTGCGTGGTGGCGAGGTCGAAGAAGGGCGTGTACGCCGACGAGCCGACGCCCGGCCCGCCGTGCAGGACGATGAGCGGGGTGGTCGTCGTCGACGCGAGGTCGCCGGCGACCTTGTACCAGGTCTTCAGGGGCTTGCCCGCGGCGGGGTAGTCGAAGTCGGCTTCGCCTTCGTATACTGTGGGGGACATTGTTGGGGAATGGGGAGCACTGGTCGTGAATGGTCTGCTTTTATACAGCGAAGGACTTCGAATTTGAATTGGGGTGTGTGTGTGTGGGCGCTGGCTGGTATTCTCCGAGTCTGCGCGCGCGTTGCAGACTTGTGGCATGTCTGGTTCTGCGAAAGCCAAGAAATCCAGTGCGTTCCGCCCATATCGCAGAATTTATCAGCGCTCGAACATCAATTGAAAATTCCTGTGGGTCGACTACAAGTCGACTATGGGTATGCGCCTTTGGCGCCAATCACAGGAAATATCGCTGTAAATTCTTGTTCCCAATGCATATGGCGAAGCCACTCGGACATCAATTCGCGGAGATTTTTCTAGTACCACTGAGCCCAAGCTGTATTTGAACTGAGAAAATTGCGTTATAAGCTTTATTTTCTATATTCAATTCAAGTTCACCTTCTCTTTGGTTTCGTGAAAGTACTGGTTAGAAAATGCACATACGGGCCGATAGCAGTGGCCGAGTGGCCGATAACATATGGGCAATGTTCTAAAAATAACGGCGATCTTCTGTGGACTGCCTGTAATTTGGGCGGCCATTCCGGCCAATATCAGACCCTATCGTACTCGCGGACGGCGCTGTTTTGCGGTACATAGTACATACTCGCTAATGGACCTGAGGCACTAGCTCTCCCTTTATCTAAACAATTACCGTTTATATACACTGAATGTCCGGTTTGTTCACAGCTTTGCCAGCCATGTGGCAGAGAAGGCACAAAGTAGTATATTGTTGAACTAAAGGTACACCGATGCGTATGTAATACCATACTCGCCCAGCCGTTGTCTCTCCACAGGGCCATCGAGTCCAGATATCTGCATAGTAAGGACCTCTTCCGTGTCAATCTTGCTCCCGTAGTCGATGGAGTCCATCGCAATATACCTGGACCATCCCTCACGGCCAGCTCGCGTCTCATCAACATCGAGGTCGAGGAGAAATATAGCGCACATTGAGGGGATCAGAAATTTATCGCCCGGGAGCTCGCTGAAATTCCAGATCGCAAATCCGAAGTGTTCAGTGTTCAGTGGGTCAATGGGGCTACACATTACCGGCTCCGCAGTCCACTTGTAGATGTCCGCGCACTGGAACCTGTGCTCGTCGTGCACCGACACATAAGTGGCGTCGAATTTCGCTGTGACGATCAGTAGAGGGATGCGCATGCCGATGTGCGTGAGGGTCAGCGGCCGGCGAGGGTACAGGTGATCGAGCTTCAGGTCGTGTTTGTGGGCGAGGTAGCACAGCGGACTCGACGGGATGATGTTCGAAGCATGTATCTCGATGTCGATGGGCTCGCCGGCGAAGTTGAACACGTCGTAGCAATTAGGGTACGTCGTCAGGATGGCCTCTATCAGGCGGAGAAACGCCCGCTCCGGGCCTTCCCCATACGCGATCGAGAAACTGACGCCGAAGATCCCCATGAGGCAGTATGCGTGGTCCTCCGCCTTCGTCGTTCGGCGCTTAGCCGCCCACGCCATCTTGTGTGCCACACCCCGGTCGGAGCGTGGCTCGAAGGACGAGATGGACACGACGCTGATCGTCGTCACGCGCTCGATGATGCTCGTTATGTCGCTGCAGCGCTTGTCGTTATGCTCGTTGGACAGCGGCATCCAGTTCTTGTTGTAGAACTTGATCTTCCGCGGGGCCAGCAGTTCCTGCAGCGTCCAGCCGCGGGTGAACCACCGATCGGCGTCCATGTCCTTGAGAGACTCGGTGTCAGCGAGGTAGCAGTAACAGATCTTTGCCGACTGGTACCAGCGGAACATCGAGCGGATCGACTCCTCAAGCTCCGTCGTGCTGTCCTTGTTGATGCAGACGGTGTCCATCCACGCAAGGTCGACGCGCCCCGCCTCGTACGCCGTCTTGCAGAACCAGAACAGCTTCTGGTAGGCAGGCTGCTGCTCGGCGACGATCGTCGCCCATGTCTTCTCCCCCATGCGGTCGCGGTACGTGACCTCGGGGTAGTCCTCCAGCCAGGTGTGTGACAATATAGCGTATATCGCATGCTCATCGATGAACTTGGCCACCAGCGCCTGCTTCGCCCTCTCTATATCCTCGTAATCGATGTCGTCGCTGGCGACTGCGAGGCTGAACGTGGACAGCGGGTGCCGGCGCGTGAGCCCCTCCATGTTCTGGCGCCGCATCTCGATCTCGCGGCGCCGGTGCGACGTGTCCTCCTCCGCATGCAGCTTCTGCCACTGGATCGTGTCCTCGATCATCTCGTCAAAGCGCCGCTGCGTGATGTACGCGAGCTTGCGCAGGAGGTGCTGCAGGACGGCGCCGCGCTCGACGAGGACCATCTCCGGGAGCTTCAGCATGCGGATCGGCATGTCGTTGAAGACGTGCTCGCGCAGCGCGTTGCTCAGCCGCGCGGCGGTCTCCGCTTTCGTGGGCTGGATGCGCGATACGGCGGGGGACATGGTCCGTGCCGGGCCTAGGTCTGGGTGCCATTTCAGCGTCGGTGGTGCGAGCAATGTGTTATCTAACAGTGTCGGGGAGGGTGTTTTGCTCACCTGCGCCGTCTACGGGGACATCGGACGACATTTGGCCGTTCTTGAATCTGGTAGCGATCAAGTAGTGCTGTACAGTGTAGAGCAAGAGGAGTCCTGAATGATAAGCAGTGCTAGTGGCTTGAATCCATGCTGTCAGACCATCAACGCACGATCACCTTACCGCTCTATTTTTACCGCTGTCAAACAGAGAGTCGATGTAAACTGGAAGCAGCGTAATGCCATAAACTTGATTCAGATATTCTGAGGAGCAGTGTCGCGATCATGCGCCCGGCGGGGATGCTAAGTCGTAAACATTGATCAGGCATATTCTGGGGAAGATACAGCACGGCGCGTGCTCACCATGGTCAGAATTGTTTTCGTGTCCTGCACCTTTCTCTCCGCGAGCCCGGTAACGTCTTGCTGTTTTATCATACGCTGTAGTCGACTAGATTGTTAGATGGTACCAAAGAAATTGCTTCAGCGAATCTTGGATATGATAAATGGGCACAGAAATTAATCCTTTCTCAGAAGAAAAAATTCCACCGCAAAGCCATGCCATATACATCGAACAGAGCCATTTATTTATAAATTTCTTTGGCCAAGCGTTGTCTAGCGCACCTTTAATCGATGAACACCCCTCAAAACCCGAAGGTATGATGTAAGTCGGGGCCTTGTAGAAAAGATGACAACGGCCATCTCCGAGTCTGCGCAGAAACGATAGTCTCTGCACGAGTCAGATTGCAAGAACAGGGCGGAGGATCGCTCGTGCTATCCAAGTCGCAGCATCTCTCTTAACACACATACGTTGAGCTGAAATATAGATCGCATTGCATCGGACATCTAGATTTAACGATCAACTCAGAGACTGCAGGGGCCTTGAACCGCCTACATGCGAATGGTCATCATACGTCAACTCTAGCCATCTCTCCCAACCACTTCATCCAATGCACCACACTCATAAATTAAGCGGAGACGGTCTGCGTCGTGTTTGCACCATTTGCGGCGCGGCCGCTGGGGCCGGAACAGGGGCAGGAGGGGCAAGGATCTTGCTCTGCTTTGGTTTCGAGCCAAACAGGGCTTTGAAATCTGATTCGAACAATCATGAGCATCAAGAGGCGTATCGAAAAGAAGGACAACGCACTGAAACAACCGCAGAACAAACTCGGGGGCTTCTCCTCCTCTTCCTGCTGCTGCCGCCTGTTCTCGACGTTCACCGGGAAGTTCTTCGTCACGCTTTCTGCGCTGTACAGGCTCAAGCTCGATGTATCACTGGGCGTCGGACTCGGTGGCGATCGCCGATTTGACATTTCGTGGTCTGGGCCTCCATGCGTTGTCTTGGGCTGCTGCATCTGCGTAGGAGGGTGGTACTGCTCGTTCAGAGTCAATGGGGGTGGTGGTTGGGACCTCGGGCGGTGCGAGCCGGCCAGCGGGCGTCGCGCCTCCTGGGGAAAGGGTACTCTTGTCTCTGCAGGCCCCTTGGGTTGTACAGGCCTGTCTGGCGTCGTGGGGTAGTAACTAGGCCCTTGGAATGCCATGTGCGGCGCGAGCGGCGGGACCCCAATGGGCGGCAGTCCCAGCGGCGATGGGCAACGTGGGGAATACGGTTGGCGCGGGCGCGGCGACGGCGCAGCCCGTGCGGACATTATACGAGTCGTAAGGGAAGTAATGGTGGATAAAAGTCTTTCGAGAGTGGCTTGACTTGTCGAGCCAGCGAACAAGTGGGTAGCGGCAACAGAATGCGAGGCGCTGCGTTTTATACGATCACCACATGCACCGCTTTTTGCCAAACACCTGCACGGCCACAATCACTCCGCATGCAAAAAAACCGCCGGAGTTGCCTAGCGACCGCCCGGAGCTTCCGGATAGCGATTTGAAGCTGTAAGAATGTTTCGTAGTCTATTTTTTAATAATACATATTCTCTAAACCTCAGCGTGAAATTCGGACAACATAGACCAGTCAGTCTTTCTGTTATTCATAAAAATATTAGAGACTAATATTTCAACCTAACGTCGGCCCACAGCTTCGATGAGCGTCTTGAAAAAGTGATCTCAGGAGCAAACGCCATGCCTGACTCTGTGCAGGAGATTCAGAGACATTATTTTCGGACATAAATGATATGTTCCTTCTGTTCCCCCGAACTATGTAGTAGTTGACTTCACAGGCTGAAGATGAAAGAGTAGGTGTCGGGTTGTTCAGTGTTCAATGCATAGGGTGGGACAAAATACATTTGTTCCAAATTCTGGTCTGCTCTAAGTACCCTTGCACAGTGGCCATGTTCCGGATCTACGAAGTCGCTATCGATACTAAAATAGTAGTGAAGTCGAAGCCTCTCACAGCGTGCCAAGGGTGGCATTATCCATGATCATCTTATTCGTGGCGTTGTGCTTGACCTAGGTTATTTCAGTTTTGAATACATCAAATAGGACAATGCGAGATAGTAGAAGGGATTATTATGCTCAAGTCGGATTGGATCTCCTAAACACTTCAAATAGATGTGGCCTAAATTTTCATGATAGCCTACATTTGTATTGTATCGATTAGCTGTTTCATAGATACTCTGAGTGTATTGAAGTTTTCTCTGTCTAGGGCTTTGTAGCGTCGGCAGCCCTTGTGCGTTACTCGACGTCTCTATTTTGGGCGCTTATGTTGTTCTAATTTTAGACGTGCCCATATGGCTTGAATCCCTTCGCTTGATCTTCCTTCGATTATTGAACGTACGTGAGTGATGAAATACGCTTGCATCTCCGTCAAGTGCGCTTTTATGATGTACAGATTGTCATCGTGTAACGTATATTTAAATTTAAATTTTTCTCCGACTCCGAGTACGCTATTTTGTCGCTATTTTGGCCTCCCGGGCCTGAGGCCTGAATACTGATCACGAGGCGCTTCGAAGATCAATATTTCTGGTAAACCATCGAAACATACGTCTTGATAACTATCCCACTTCTCACTCATGATGTTCTGGAAAATCATACTATCTGCTGGAATACATGTCGTTCTGACATCTGCACAGTTTTCCTTGGTTGGATGCATCGCCCTAGGAACTTTCGGTTCCCGCCTTGCGCTCTTGGGTCCCCAAATTACCAGCCCTATCATGGACGTTAACTTCTGCCAGAATGCTTGTTTAATCGCTAATACCAATTTTGCTGCGGTATACAATGGGTATGTAATAATTCACCCCAATTTACCAGGCCTATTTTGACTGCGTCGTATAGAGATTCATGTAAGGAAAAAATAGGCTGCTACTGCCTAGCCTTCTCACTTTTGATATGCAGGCATGTGCGGTAACACCACCACAAATAATGGTGCGAGTGGGACGTTGATCAGCCACATAAACTGCGCGACGCCCTGCATCGTAAACCCAAGAGACAGCTGCGGCGACACTCACAGTGCTGTGTTATATTCCAAGACTACTGTGACAACTGTAAGCCATCCTTCACAACTTCACACAAACCTGAACTAAACTCTACAAAGAACGGATGGATTTCCGCAGGGTGCTTTACAGACAATCCAATGTTCCCGGCCCTAGCTGAATTGGTTGCCACTTCCAACTTCAATTCAATGGAGTTCTGTACCTCCGCGTGTAGCGAGCTTGGATTCAGCATCGCAGGGATGGAGCAGACGCAATGCTTCTGTGGTAATGACCTTTTTTCGACGGACGGCATCGCGGGGCAACGTGCAAATCAGGGCGACTGTAGCTCGGCGTGCCTAGGTACGGTCTAAAATGTATTTCAGACAACATATTAACTTTTATGCCACTTAGGCGCTCCGAGTCAGCTTTGCGGTGGTGTGAATCAACTAAATATTTGGACGACTGAGACCTAGTACAAATTTTGGAAAGGGGTATATATGTGAAAGGAAGCTTCAGAGGCATGGCCGTACATAGTAACGAGACAATGAATTCAGTCCGTAATCGGATCGCTTGCGTTTTCTGGGACATATACCACAGCTCAAATTGCGAGGTCCGAATCTGTGAGCACCATCAACTCGGGTGCAGTGCCTCGCTGGTCTGTCGAAGTTTGTGTACTGGCCTCGATCTGCTTTTGGTATGTAAGTACTCGCAATAAACGCTCTCTTCCGAAGCATGATCATGCATACTAGATACCCTCGGAGAATTTATACTTCCCACAATATGCCATACTCGACGTTATCGATTGGAAGACAGTGTGAATAAAGCTATTTGAGCTCGTAATGATTTACGACTATGGGGTGTTCATCAGGACATTTTAACACCTATCAAGACGGTCGCTTTGATCGCGAATCATCCTGGAATGCCAACAAATTCACACCAAGTCTGCAAGTAAAATCTGTGAATGAAGTGAGTAGAAAACTGCCGTCAATAAAAAAAATCATTAAAGTATTTGCATGCTTATGTGTTCAATACCAGTTTCAGTTTCCTTCAGCGACGCAAGTACCGTTAGTACGTGAACGCGTCGCCAGTGTGGTGTCTATTTTTAGCGATTACACGTTCTAAGTTTAGACTCACTCCGAGTCGTACAAGTCGAGTTGTAAGCTCCGTTCGACCTTGATCTGACTCAATACAAACGTGCACGCCACTATGCTGCGGCTCTACTTGTTTGTAAGTCTTCTCTGAAATATTGGGCAAATACCTCCGATGTCAATGACAGTAATTATGCGGCGGGATCGGAATAGTACCACGTTTATTTTAAAATTGTCCTTTGACCTCGCTCACTGGTACGAAAGTTGTATTATCTGTCGTGGACTAGTTATATTTGTGTGACTGTATATATAATATACTCCCTCTCTGAATATGATTCAGAACGAAGACAAGACATGCTCTTGAACATCATCCTATTCCTTGGCATAAATGCCGCTCTCATTCGAGTTCATGCCCAATTCTTCACGGTCGGATGCATTGCTTTAGGAACATTTGGTTCCCGCCTACCTCTTCTCGGTTGCCAAACAACCATCTCGGTCATGGACGCGGAGTTTTGCCAGCAGACCTGCTTAGCCGTCAACACAAACTTTGCTGCTGTGTACAATGGGTGCGTGGATTGACCGTTATGCCGCCATGTATGGCTGATTCTCTGAAAATACAGAGATTCATGTAGGATAAATTGATTGAAACATCAGCCGTCCTGACGCATTTCTTCAGGCATGTGCGGCAACTCGACGACCAACAATGGAGCAAGTGGAAGCCTAATCCCCGCCACCAACAACTGTGTTACTCCATGCGTCGGAAACCCAAATGAAAACTGTGGAGACGCTCACAGTGCAGTATTATATTCAAAAACTCCCATAACGCTTGTAAGCAGCCGTCATGTTACCTCGAATTCTCCCTATTCAAATAGATTACAGGGTGGCTGGACGTCGGCGGGCTGTTATACAGACAATACAACCTTCCGAACCCTCGCTACCCTTGCGGCGACCTCCAACTTCAACTCAGTAGAGTTCTATACCGATACGTGCGCCGAGCTAGGATTCACCATTGCGGGGATGGAGTTTTCGACACAGTGTTTCTGTGGCAATGACCTACTCTCAGGAGACGGCATTTCGGGACGACATACTAATAACGGCGATTGCGTCGCACCATGTCCCGGTACGTTGCGATTTTTCCTATCTGGATAACATTGACTGAAGAGATGTCATAGGAAATTCAACACAGTTTTGTGGCGCTGGAAATCGCTTGAATGTATGGACCACTACGTGACAACATTATTTCGCAATGAATGTTCATAGATATTGAGATAATCGAGGACTCTTGCATTGACTAAGGAAATCGGGATGGGCTTAATACATGGATATTATTCTTGAGTATAAGAAAAGGTTCCAATTGAAATCCGTTTCCCAAACACAACAGCTCAGATTCTCCTTGACGTCCGTATTATCTGTCACACCTTTAATCGCTGAAATGGCACACTTGCCAGGCCCAAAAATTATACGCGTCTGGCGGTTAATTTAAAAATAGATTTACACAATCAGTAGGACTCGGAACGATCCGACAAGCGCACAGCGTTTCGCAGCCATCAGGGGCGATTATTCTCTCTTCCCAACGAGCACGGCACTACATCAGCTTATATTCATGAGATTGGCTACGTTTAACCTCCGATACGATGTTCTCCCCGACACTATCACTGTGCAACAGTCTCTAGATGCGCAATCTGCTATCAATCCTTTACTGCCGCCCAAATACTTAGGAGTGCATAAGGAGCAGCCCTGGAGCTTGCGAAGACTGAGGGTGGCCGAGATGCTATTACGTGAGGACATTGCAATTGTAGGTGAATATGAATGTTTGAGTTGTCTATACTTGAGTCTCAGATAAAATCCTTTCTTTGCATGGCTATCTTACAGGTTTTCAGGAGGCGTTGATTCGTCAAGTTCGTGACCTGGAAGAACTTCTCGGTAAAGAATGGAAATGGGTGAGTTAGCATTCGGGTTGATTCAACCAGCGGAAGATGTAGTGTATATCGGGGAACTTTTAGATAGGCGTAGGCCGTGAGGATGGGATTAAAAAGGGAGAATTCAGCCCTATCTTTTATAAACAGTCAGTTTCAAATCATATCAGTTCACGAAATATTTATGAATCGTGTCGGAATGCAATTCCACAGCGCCAAATCTACTTGCATCTCCTCTGATTCCTTCTGGCTCTCGTATGTATCACCTGTGATTATGTACTACATAGGTCAGATCTGAGTATAGTTTTCAGAGACACGCCCTTTACCACCTTAGGCACCAGTTGCTAGGGACCTCTAGGTACCCTAAAACGCACTGGTTTTGACCACCTACAGGTGACGTCGGGGATTGCCGCAACGTCTAAAATTAGACTTTGGCACCATCCAACTTCAGCATCTTTCAGCGATGCTAGTCCCGGCGATGCCGCGATGGATGGTAAACGTTTGAACGTCCGGCATCGTCTTGAACAATCTCCGCGGTTGCGCGGTGGTTGCTGGAGGTGACTATCACGTGCATCGTGCGTCATCAACAAGGAGCTCGCCGAGCCCATCTCCCTTCTCTCTCTCATCTAATCAACACCTAGCTTTGGGTAGCATCCTACTGCAAAGCACGGACTATATCGAAACAACATGAACCTATACCGCAACAAGCACGATCCGCCACGCCCCGAGCCCTCCGCCTCCCACGCTATCTGTCGGACCGTGACATATCAGCGCAGCCGCGGCGGTGAGATCGAACTTGGTTCGACCGGTGGATCGCAGGCGATGCCTGCCCCATTGTAAGCGTGCAACCGTCCAGTACCTCTCCCTGCAACGAAGGACGTCTTACTGCAAGCGATGGGTGGTGGTGGGACCTGGGTGTAGTCAGTAGTCACAAGCACCCAGCGGCTCACAGCAACACGGAGCCTATCCGGAAGCAGTGGCAGTGAGCACGAAGGAATGTCGGGATTGGGAAAGGAGAATTAGAACAAAGATAGGTGAGTAATTGAGCGATTGAATACCTCCGCATACTAACCCCTTCTCCCCCGCTCCATCCATGAGCAACTCATGGTGTGGCAGGTGAGCGTTTTGCCGTGGCGACCACTCCGCGAGCAGACCTGCCTCACAATATGCGAAACTGCGGTTTACTTACACTTGAAATTTGCGGCCTTCCATCTTGCTATTTGCGCAGAACTAGAACAACACCTTGTATCACAAGCGACACTATCATGGAACAGCGAAAATTATTGGAGCTTCGACTACCAGTGCGCAGGATCGCCAAGGTCGCAGCCTTGAGTACCCTTCGTCACAGTGGTGTCAGTATGTACTCTTCTGTAGGCAGGATCCACCCTTGAAAGTTCTGTAAGCTCGCATGTCAATTGTCCGCTACACCCAGCTGATTTTCATCTCTCCAGAGAAATGATTAGCTCACAGCTTGGTGCTCGATGCTTACCTGCCGCTCATCATGCGGCCTCAATGCACCACCACCCTTCCTGGAAGATGTAAGTTCACGGATTGTCTTTCTACCTTTTCCGGGTTTGACTTCCGTTTCTTCAGAACACTGCGTACATGGAACTGTCAGCTGAAGGGCTCGTGAATCACCCTTTTTCTCGCTGGATGTACTGGCGCCCTTGCAGATTAGTTTAAATACATTTTTCCCATGTCCCTCATTTGCACATACGAATTAGATATTCACCCGAGAATTCACAATCGTACAAGTGAATTTTCCATTTGTGTAAAACGTGAAGTGCGCACGAATTCAACTCAACATGTTTGTATATTTCACGTAGAACAATGTATTTGTAACGAAGCAATATAATTTCTATCTTTCCATATAGTCAAGAATATTATCTATTCCATTCATCCATTAAATACCCACATGTATTCCATTTTTTTTGCGGAGTAATAGAGCTATACCAGCGGTATTTGAGAATCCATCATGGATTTTGCTCGAGATCTAGGTATTTTGCGGCCATCGTCTGACCTTTACTAAACCTAGTTGTAACCTCTCAACAAATATATATCTCCTGAAAGGTGTAATTATTTGCATCATAAATATATAATTACTTTCTTAGAGCAAGAGCCCAGCGAGTTGATATGTAAATTTCTGTGTTCAACGACAATTATTTCTTCATATTCTAACTCCGCCTCGCCCGTCCATTTCGAGTTGCTGGTGCCTCTTGCGCGCTTCCTTTCCAATACACCTACAACAGTGCTTGTCCCGCGTTCCCCCCATCTCACCCATCCCTTAGAATAACATGCTTTGAGTACGCGTCGGCCTTGCGGCTGCCAGCTACATCGGACCTATCCCAACCGTCAGGCCAGGCCCCTTGCTACCGGCAATATCAATGAAGAAAACGAGGATGAATACGCGAACGTCGATACCTCCCCCCCCGCTCCAAGGAAAAGTGAACAAAATGTGGGGCTTACATTGGATCAGGCCAGGACGCGTGCTGTTCCACCGTACGCGCCCTGGCGCCCATGTCACCGTCACCCAGTTTCCTTGTATCTGCGCTCACGTCAGAACGAGGCAGTAGATTAGCTACGCAACTAGCCCATCACTCCCGCCGATGACATCCCGTATGGCTCTCCATCCTTGCGCTCACCGCGGGTCCTGCCTCGCACCCATATATTTGACAACCACACACAGTGAGATTGCGCCGTGGTAATCATTATTCGCAATTAACGCGAGATCTGATTCAGTGACAGGCCCTACCGGGCGCGCAAGACGGGCGTACTCCATGGTCGCCTGCGCAAGACGTGCGTCTGATTTACCCGCGCGCAGTCTATGTAGCTAGGGTATTGACTGCTCGCGCAGGTTTGAAGAAGACACACTCAAGACGAGAAAAAGTCAGGGCCACGGTGCGCACAGGAGCAATTATTATCCTTTCCCCGCGACGGGCGTGCCATAACCTTGCTGCATCTGGAGTATTCGCGCCTGCAGACGGCGCGAGAAACATACGCTTAAGGTCGGATGCGCTGATTGCAGGTGGGTTTCCGAACACCGGAGGGGTAAGAGGTCAAATTGAGGTTGCGCCCATGCTCAGGGTGGGCGCCTGCAGCTTGGAAAAGGTCCGCCCACCCTCTTTTTTATAATATCTATTCTCGATTACGCCTCCCTCCGCAGATCTCGAGCGATGCGGCCGCCGCGCTTCTGCACAACCTCGCAGCTTGTGCTGTGGTTCCGAATGATCATCTTTGCCGCCGCCGCCAATAGCTTTCCGCCACAATACTACCATCTTTGAGCAGCGCCATTGCCAAAACCGTGCCATAGTGCGGGTGGTAGCTGGCACCTGAGCGTTATCCTGCAGGTCCCATTGCGCTGCGCGCAACATTCATGATCAGATCGCTCTCGCCGAGCAACGCGGCCGTGCTGCACGCGCGTGAGGCGCTGCCAATTATTCATGAAATCTATCGAGGTAGTACTTCAAACATGTATACAATATAAATGAATCATTGCTGCTTGTAGCTCATGCGCTAAATAGCAAAAAAAATTGTGGAAGATTCAAGTGATATTTCAAGGATGCAACGAGATCACCAACAATCC